>PXYN01000392.1:0-13173 GCA_003056585.1 Lecanicillium sp. MT-2017a
AGAGAATTTTTTAAAGAATAAATTAAATTAGTTATTTTTTAGTTAGATATAAAGATTAATATTATAAATCTTTTAATAAAAGAAATTCTTTCTTTATATACTTATATTTCTAGCTTATATAAGCTTACTATTAATTTATTATATTATTCTAGAGTTTTTATTAATTAGAAAAATAAAATATCTATAATAAATTTAATATAAATAGTAGAATATTTAAAAAACCTAATTTAAAATATTAAAGTTTTATATATTCTTAATATAATTATAATATATTTATATAATATTCAACTTTTTATAGTAGAGTAGTTAACTATCTAGATTAATCTTTATAAAGAGAAGATTACTAATTTAAATCTAGCTAGAGGACCTTTTTAACTAAGTACTTAGCTAAATATATTTAATTAAATTAGTAATAATAGTAATTTAAGCCTACTATTAATAAATACCCCTTTAGATATATAGGATAATATCTAAAAAGCCTAGCCTAAGGCTATAAAAATAGATAGTCTAGCTTTAGCTTATAAATATAGTTATTATTAAGGTAATATATTAGTACTTAATAAAGTATATTTAGTATCTCTATTAGCTAATATCTTCTCTTATAGTATTTAGATAGATATTAACTCTTTATTTATAGTCCCTTTATATATAGCTTTATCTTTACTATAATAGAAATCTGCAATAGGCAATATATAACTATTAAAGGTTTTTCTTTAGGCACTTTAGTTTTTTCTTTATATTATATTAAAAGTACTATATAGCTTTAACTAGCTTAAATAGTATCTGATTTAATAATAATAATAATAATATATAATATTCTTATAATAAATATAATTAACTATAATAAACTTATAATATTTATAGAAATATCTTTTAATTAAGAAATTAGTTATTTTTATATCTCTTAATATCTTGTCTAATAGCTAAGAAGCTAATTCCTGCCTAGTTAATTTTGCAGCCTACCTAGCCAATTCCTTCCTAGCAGCTAATCCCTGCTTAGCCAATTTACTAGGTAATTTTACAGCCAATTTTACAGCTAGCCCAGCTAGCAATTTATATAGCTAAGTAGGCAAATTAATAACTAATTAAATAATAAATTTAATAGCTCTAGAGACTTAATAAGGCCTAATAATATATAATTTAGTTCTAAAAAGGCTATATTAATTAGTTAAATAATAAATATATTAACCTTAAAAAATACTAATAATATTAGAAATAGTAGTATTAATATTAAAAAAAGGAAATTTAGACTCTTAAGCAATAGCTACAACTATAGCTAACCTAGCCTATAATTTTGCCTACTGCTTAGCTAGTTCAATAGTCTTAATAGTAAGGAATAATAAAGATGTTATTTTTTCTTCTAAATAGGGGTATATATTATATGTTGGAGACACCTATTATGTGTATAGTATACCTATATTTCTAGCGCTTAGCCAGCTAGAATAACCTAGGAGGGATATCAATGAACAACTATATATTCCGCTCTTTTAGTCCGTGACAGCCTGTCTCTAGAGCACCACAACTTATACTTCCTACTACAGCTAGTATTGCAGCTGATTAGTTTCTATCTACACAAAAAGGATGCCTATATTGGCATTTTGCGGCGGTTTCTACTAGCTATATTCCTGCGCGTCCTTTTATCTCTGTTGCGGATGTTTGAGCTGACAGTGGACGAGATGTAGCAGCGGCACACGCAGCAAGGAGGACAAGGTCTCCTAGGCCTACGCGGAAAGCTGGAAAACGCACTATAATTTTAAGTCCTCTAAATGACTGGTACAAGTTGTGATGAAGAATGCAGAACACTGTCGTATCTGCAGTATTTTTCTCTTCCTCTACTATTTAAGAGTTATCAGCTGCTGGGTGTGACGCCTTGAGCTGGAAATCAGCCTCTTGCCAACTATTCTGGAAAGCAACACCAGGATGCCAGACCGTCAAGCAAATTGTAGCTGTTAGTACCATAGCACTCTCTAAGATGAAGAATAATATCTCGTCTTGCGAAATGTTACTGTCGTAGCCATTGCTCAGTTCGGCCACGCGGAAGGCAGTTCGGATGATAATCGTTACTGTTGCAACCGTGAGAGCTGTGAAAAGTTGTGAGCCAGGATATCAAATAAATCCATGTTGGAGATCTCACCTGCCAAGAATTTTTTGAGTTTGATTGACTTTTGCAGCTGCTCGAACTTTGGATTCCAGCGACTCCTGTTCGAGAACACTACATATGCAAACACAACCGAGAGAACAGCGAACATACATATTCCCACCAGGTGCAAGGCCAGGCCGGCTTGGAGAACCTTCAAGCTAGCTGATCTCACTTTAGGATCTGTGTGGCTTGCACTCCCGCCGCCAGCTGTCTGGAGGAGAAGAGCACCGACGTCGGCAAGCATGAAGGCGATGGTGATAGTGCGGGAGCGGATACGCCAGAGGTGCTGACCGTAAACGGTGATAACGCGGGCCAAGCAAAGATAAACGGCGGCGCTGAAAAACGCCGGACCGATCGTGATACAGACGATATACCTAACGGATTCTTAGCCAAGGCCTCACGCGGACTCACGACGAGAAGCAAATTATTACATGACGAAATAGTTCTCACCCTGTGACATGCGGATACGCGCAGCATACCCAAGAACTTCTAATACGATACCACAAAACATGGCAAAAAGAACGCCCCATGTTCTGTACTTGGTGCCAATGTAGATCTGGGGCGGTAGAAGAACCCCGTAGGCCACGGCGTAGAAGGTGTTGCCTTCTAGCGAGTACATGCTCTCCATGGCAGATGTTGGGGCTGGGGTGTCGCGTATAGAAATCTTTGGGGTAGGGTAACCCTAAGTAATCATACTGTACTCGAAAGATGAACATTATTCTTTATACCATCTATTGCAGGTGCCGTTCTTATAAGTCCGCCATAAAGAACAACAAGCGGTTACACGTGCTCCACACAGACGCAATATTTTCACTTTGGATATTGTCCCTTAGACGAAGCACCCAATTAGGATGTAGAGTGCATCAGTATATACTAGAGGCGAGTGCCACCAGCTAAAAAAAAACTTGCTCAATCTGCACGACCAAAGGCTGCCAAAAAGCGGATAAAAGCGACAATTTGATTGGCTGGTACCGGAAGCTAGACGAACAGACCAATGCGAGTTCTGGGATTGAGGCTCTCAGCGGGTCTCCTCCCCACGCTGGCGCGTTACCTTGCACTGCCTCAATATCCCATGACAAACTTGGCGGGCCGTTCGCTATTAGAGTACTACTGTACGACTTAGAAGACTTTCGTAAGGGATTGAGCCGACGCAGGGCAGTGTCTCTCCTCTCTGCCTAATGCCTTTCTATCCCTTTAGCAAGATACTGTATGAAGGAAGTAAACCAGCGTAAGAGGGCGAGGCACACGCGCTCTGCGCTCGGCTGTGGCGTCTGTCGGTCAGTATACCATCTCCTTGGCCGCTTATTCATAAGAAGGGTGTGTTGACGACAGTCACAAGCAGCATTCGGCATATACGGTGCGACCGCTCTCGGCCTGTGTGCCAGCGCTGCTCCAGCACTGGACGTCACTGTGATGGTTATCTCAACTCACGCACGACGGATGGTCGATCCAAGCTCTCAGAACGGTGTGCAGCTGAGCAGGCCGTAACACTTGTTTCGATTCTGTCTGACCGAGTTGCTAGAGAGCCGGAAAACGATCGACTGCGGCATCACTTTCAGCAGGCAACCGCGGTGGAACTGGCCGGAGAATTCGCTGATGAATTTTGGACCAGGCTTGTCATCCAGGTCGGGAATCGAGAGGACTGCGTTCGTTACATGATTCTCGCTTTGTCATCTCTTCACGAGAGTTACTATGGAGCCTCTTCCACCTCCAGCACACGCTTAGATGCGCAGTCTACCGGATATTACAGCCAAGCATTAAAGTCATTAAATCACCACATCGTCTTAAGCCAGGGAACCGCGCTCGAAGTCACACTTCTGTGCTGTATACTCTGCGCCACCTTTGAATGGCTGCGTGACAACTACTCTGCGGCGCTCGTGCATCTACGCGCCGGTCTGCAGGTGCTGAACCAGTGGTATGAGGCCTCTCTATCCAGCATGTCGCCCCCCAGAACGTCATTCTGGTCTCCTAACGGGCACATCATCAGGTCGACTTTGTCGCCTCTCTATACTCGACTTTCCGTCCAGGTGCAGACAGTCTCAGATCACGGCCTGATCCTGCCGCCAGTGGAGGCGCCGGGCGATGGTGCTATTAGGCGGTTCAACAACCTCAAGGAAGCCCGCGACAGCTTGTACGAGTTGTTGAGCGGTACCTACTTCTCCGCCAATGTCCATCAATTACGGAGACGCAGGCGACAAGCCGACTCAGTCAAGTACTGCTATACGTCGACTCACAAGGCACATATCGAATGGTGCCGCCACCTGGACGATCTTCTCACAAGAGAACCCGAGGCAAGCAAATCTACCGCTGCTCTTTGCCTGCAAATCTTGAGGCTGGCCACTACCATCATGGTAAGGTTTAAGGACTCAGGAGACAAACCCGACTTTAGCCGCCTTACTCCACAGTTTGCATCCATTGTTGAGCTTGTCGACCAACTCTACTCGATGAAAATGACGAATTTCTCTGCAGACATGTCCATCACCTCGGTTCTGTATTACGTCGGAGTAAGCTGCCGTCACCCTGGCGTGCGACACAAGGCGCTTACCCTCCTGGAGAGAGGACCTCGACGGCAAGGAACAGCGCATAGCGCTAGAGCCGCCCGAGCCGCACAGAGACTAGTTAACATTGAGGAAAGCAAGAACAGTTGCCTGATAGTAAACAATTTTCGCTAATAAAATGCCATAAAATGGCTGTACTACATACCATGTCCGAGTTCCTGAGAGTGCGAATCTTATCCACAGACCATATACAACAGTAAACCATTTCACCTTAGCTATTGTTTATTAGCTAGAGGTTAGGGATAGGGATAGATAGGAATAGCAAAAACTTGAATAGAAAAAAAAAAGGGAACTCACTATCCTTTATTCTGACGGAAGGGTATAGAAAGGTGCATTTAGGATGCCACCAAAACGCAGAAGTGGGTCTCTATAACAGAGGGAAGGGTTCCTTCAAAAACAGAAATCTAATTACACCTTTCTTATTACTTTAGATAAAATAGATACTAATTTTAGATAACCTATATAAATATTAAATAAATATAATAATATTTATATTAACTTTTATACTATTTATTTAGATTATATATTAGAGTATAAAAATTAATTGATTTAATTATTAATTTATAGGTCTTCTACTAGGAAAGGCTAGTATAGGTTGCCTAAAGAGATAAACTCTCTAGGTATTATTCTAGAAGGAAATTGCCTAATATATAAGATAGAGCCTAAGACCCTCTTTTTATAATAGGACTAGTCTTTAGACCTTATATAGCAAAGTCTATAGCTATTAGGCCTTTATAAAAAAGGCAAAGTATAATAGAAGTAAAGCCTAGAAAAGATATTATACTACTATTTATCTATATTAAAGACTATAGTCTAATTATCTATATAATCTATAAGTTAAGATATATATTAGCTAAGATTAAAGGCTATCTAAAGATATAATATAAAGAAATATTAGTAAAGAAAAGATAAAAGATTATAGCTAAAGTAGTAAGATTTATAAAAGCTATTATTAACTAATATAATATTAAGCAACTTATAACTCTTAATATAAAGGATCTACTAATTAAGTAGCTTATAGCCTTAAGGATAAATAGCTTTTAATATTAGATATATAAATATATCTTAATATTAGAGAAGAGGATAAAAAAGTATTATACTATAGACTATAGATAGATTAACCTAAAGTTACTAGGTAGATAGAGAGGTTAAGGCTAATAGTAAAAATAAAATAATAGTCTATAGATAGATAGAGTAAGCTACTAATATTTCTTTATAAGCTAGGCTAATAGTAAGTAGTTTAAGGTTAAGTAGCTAGTTATTACTATATTAAAGGCTTTTTAAGTTAAATTGCTAGTAATCTAAAGAGCCTTTAAGTAGATAGCTAGATTTAACTAGGCTAGGCTTAGTATAGTTAAGTAGTATTAAGATAAGGCTAGGCCTAATATATAGCTAGCTAGGATAGGATAGGCAGCTTACCTAGTTAAAATAGAGAAAGAGAGACTAATTAGGCTAAGAGATAAAGTTAAGAAAGGCAAAGTAACTATAGTAATAGTATAAGATAGTATAAGGTAAGTTATCTAGAATATAAAGGTAATTTTAAAATATAATATAATTAGGCTTACTATAATATTTAAAGTAAATAAAAAGAAGGTAAGTAGTAAGCTAGAGATATTATTAGTAGTTATTTAAAAGGAAGTAATAGTAGAAAAATATTAAACTATCCTCTAGTCAACCCTATTTCTATATAGAAACGAGGATAAATACTATATAAAAATTTTAGTATCTACTATAGATATAGATTATATTAAGGATAGAAAGGATAAAGGGTCTTAATTTAACTATACTAGTAAGTAAGATAAAAATATAAAAAGATTTATTATAATAAGATCTCTTAATATCTTAACTATATATATTTTTAAATAATTTATTACTTTTATAAAAAGGGTATAAAATTTTAGTAAGGATAGGACGCCCTATATAGTATAAAGAGGTATAGCTAATTATAGTATATAGTAAAGTAGGCTAAAGCTTAATATAGATTAGCTAAGCACTAAGTAGTAGGATATAGTAAGTATAATATAACTATAGATATAGAAAGGCCTAAAAGTATATAGAATAAAGATAATAAATCCTAAAAATATAAGAGTATATAGAATAGAATATAATTATAATTTAAGAGTAGTTAGAAGGTTTAAGAATAAGGGATTAAAGAGGCTATTAGCTAAGAAAAATAGGTTAAGGAAAGTACTAATTAGAGATAGATCTAAGGCTAAGAAAAGAGGTATATTTATATAATAGAAATATAATATTAATTAATATATAAGTAAATATTAGCTACTATATAGCTATATTTATTTATAAAGGGATATATTATAGCTATATAGTAGGCTAATAGTATAGTTTATAAGGCCTAAAAAAGCTATAGTATACTGCTAGAGGTAGAAGAGGTAGATAGTAAGAATATATTTAGGGTAGGTATAAAAGTAAAGCTATTTATAAAGGTATTAAAGTATCTATCCTCTAGTCAACCCCATTTCTATATAGAAATAAGGATAAATACTATATAAAAATTTTAATATCCACTGTAGATATAGATCATATTAAGGATAGAAAGGATAAAGGGTCTTAATTTAACTACACTAATAAGCAAGATAAAAAAAATATAAAAAGATTTATTATAATAAGATCTCTTAATATCTTAATTATATATATTTTTAAATAATTTATTGCTTTTACAAAGAGGGTATAAAATTTTAGTAAGGATAGGACGCCCTATATAGCGCAAAGGGGTATGGCTAATTATAGTATATAGTAAAGTAGGCCAGAGCTTAATATAGGTCAGCCAGGCACTAAGTAGTAGGATATAGCAAGTATAATATAACTACAGATATAAAAAGGCCTAAAAGTATATAGAATAAAGATAATAAATCCTAAAAATATAAAAGTATATAGAATAAAATATAATTACAATTTAAAAGTAATTAGAAGGTTTAAGAATAAGAGATTAAAGAGGCTATTAGCTAAGAAAAATAGGTTAAGAAAAGTACTAATTAGAGATAGACCTAAGGCTAAGAAAAAAGGCATATTTACATAATAGAAATATAGTATCAATCAATATATAAGTAGATATTAGCTACTATATAGCTATATTTATTTATAAAGGGATATACTATAGCTATATAGTAGGCTAATAGTATAGTTTATAAGGCCTAAAGAAGCTATAGTATATTGCTAGAGGCAGAAGAGGCAGATAGTAAAGATATATTTAGGGTAGGTATAAGAGTAAAGCTATTTATAAAGGTACTAGAGTACCTATTTATATTTTATATATATTGCAAGTATATATATATTATAGAGGAGGTAGAGGGCTATATAAAGAATAAGCACACCTAGATTAAGATATTAAGGCAGTAGGCTATTGCTAAGGAGATTAGAACTATAATAGGTATAATATATATATAGGAAAAGTTATAGCAATAGGTAATACTAAATATTAAAAAGCTAATAGTATAGATCTAGATACTATAAAATAATAATATTTAGTATAAAAAGTATAAGTATATATACTATAGTATAGATAGGATATAATAGTATTACTATATTATATATAGATAGGTTAACCCTATAAAGCTAGGAAAGAACTATAGAGGGATATTACTAGAGAAGATAGAGAGAGAGGCACTATAGTAAACTAAAGTGTAGTGCTAGAAGATATTTGCAAGCCACACCAGCAGCAGATAGTTCAAGGTAAGGATAAGAAGCAGCAATAAAATATATAGTATAGAGAAGGTAAGGTTGATAGATAGTAAAGGCAGATTAAAGGCATTCTAGCAGAAGATAGAAGAGATAGGTAGAAAGTTTAAGAAAGCTAAGAAGGAGACAGTAATCTAGATAGACAACTAAAAGATAAAGATATATATATAGTTAGCATAGGTTAGTTAGGCATAGTATTTAGAAAGGTTAATAGTAAGTATATTATATAAGATAATATAGATATTAATAGAGAAAGAAAGAAAGTTATAGTAATTATATAAGAGTATAGACTAGATTATAGAGGCAGTAAAGTAGGTTTATAACTAGAAGATAGTCAGATTATTAATAATATTTAAGATTAACTAGTATAATAATAGTAAAAAGGCAGGCTAGCTATTTAAAAGCTAGATAAAGAGTAATTTATAGGAGTAGTATAAGTAGATATAGTTAAGCATTGTATATATAATCTACTAGTTAGAGCAGTTGGATAATAATAAACAGCCACTATATACATTTATACAGCGGCAAGGGGACATATAGGACAAGTAGACAGCAAGTGCAGAGGCCAAAGAGGCAGTGTTCTATAGGCATGACAAGAAAGAGGCAAAGGAACGGGAGAGGATATAGTACTAATGTTTAAGCAGCAATAGCATAGACAGCAATAGCAACGACAACAATAACAACAACAATAGGGCACAGAATAAGATAGTAGAGGATAGTAAGTTTAATAGGCAAAAATTAAAAATAGTAATAGTATTATTAGACTATAATATCTAAAATAATAAGTATAGTAATATATTAATTAGTATTATAGTAATATTAAGGATTAAGGAGGATAGCAATTAGTAAGACCTAATAAGTTATATATCTAAGATATTAGCTATTATTAAGGTAATATAGATAATAGCTATATATAGTATATATAGGGAGCAGTTATAAGATATCTAAGAGTATATAGTAAGACAGTAGGCTAAGGCTAAGATATTAATAGTAAGGGGCAGCTATTAGATAGTAGATATAGTTATAGAGGTAGATAAGGAGTAGGTAAAGTAGGCAATAGTAAGGATATTCCTATATATATAGCAGATAGTATAACAGTTTATAATAAAGATTAGGGATAGTAAAGACTAGCATTTAATACTAATAGATTAAATATTAGAAATATAGATATATAATATATATATCTAGTTTAATATAATAATAGTAATATTAATTAATTAGTAAAGAGATAAGGTGCAGTTCTATTAGTTAAAAGTAGGTATAATAAAGTTGATATTAATATTCTATAGTATAGTAGATAAGGTATATAGTATATTAGAAAAGTTAGCTATAGTAGACAGACCTAGGCTAGGCAATAAGGGGGCAGATAAGTAAGGCAATAGGCAGGAGTATAGGTTAGACCAATTGCTAGCTATATTATAGGATAGTATTAATAATAATAATAGTAAATAGTAAGATAGGTATTAATTTTTAATAGATAAGAGGAATAAGTAGGCAAAGGCTAGAAAGGGATATATAATATAGGAGCTGGTTAGGGATATAGGGTATAGGCAAGAATAGATTATAACTAAGGCTAAGGTATAGCATCTATTATAAGAGAAGGCAATATAAAGTTATAATTATAAGATTAAAAGATTCTAGGAGATATTATAGTATTTAATATATATAATATCTAGGCAGTTAGTAAAGGTGATAGAGATATTAAAGATATAATATTAAAATATAAGAAATAGAGGTATATATAATATTTTTATTAATTATAGATAGGTAAGTTTTATAATAGTATATTATAAAAATTTCTAATAAATAAATAAGGCTAAGATTATCTATTAGTTTTTACTATATAAGGTTAAGGAGTTATTAATATAGTATTTATAGTTAATATTACTATTTTAGTAAAAGGTATAAGGTATTATTAAAAAGGGCTAGTATATAAGTATATTTTTATAGTTAAAGTAGGTGGTGGAGTATATAGAGCTAGCGGTAGGGCTAGGGTATAGAGGCTAGGAAGAGGAGGGAGAGTTAGAGTTAGGTAGCGAGGGTAGTAGTAGTAGTAGCAGCAGCAAGGGCATAAGGATAATTTTAAGCAAGGATATATTACTAGAGAATTAGTATAATTAGTTATAGGAGCAAAAGTAGATAATAGACTAGGTATAGTAGGTAATATAGGTATATAATAAGAGGTTTATAAGGTGTAAATTGTCAATTATAGTATAGTGGCATATAGCAATTGTAATTAGGCAATAGTATTTAAAGGCTAAGGAAGGCAAAGATAAGGAGGAGTAGGAGGATAAGTATAAAGATAAGGAGGGAATCGACAATAAGGCAATCAATTTATAGGCAGGCTATAAGACATATATAGTAGGGCTAGTATATATATAAGGGATATTTAAAAATAATAATAATATAGTATTAATATAGGAGAAGTTTTATAAGGCAAGCAATAGGTAGTATTAATTTTTTAGGTTCTAGGGCAGATATATAATCTAGCTAGGAGGCAAATAGAAGCAAGAGAAGTATAAGAAAGAGAAAAAGGAGGCAAAGTAATAGTAGTTAGATTAGATATAATAAGTAAATATAGCTAGGCAATTATAGTAGATATTAAGAGCTAAGATATAGTTCTATAGGCAGTAGGCTAAGGTAGTAGAATTAATTATATAAAGGGATAGGATAGTATTATAGATTATAGGCATAGGCAAAGGCAAAAGTATATTATTTATATTACTAATATATTATTTACTAGATAGGGTAATAGTAATAATTATACTATTAGTATTATTATAGAAAGATTTATAAGACTAATATAAAAAAATAGAGATTATATTAGCAATATAAAAGAGCAGGGTAGGCATACTATAGTATAGTATATTATTTATAATACTAAAGTCAATATATATATAGAGGTTTAGAGATTATATTAAGCAATTATAAGACCAGTTAGTATTAGATTAGGTAGTAGTAGACAAGTGCCACACAATATTAGACACAGTAGGACAATACTAGCTAGCATTAAAGAAGATTAGTAAGTTAATATAGCAATAGGGCTAGCCGTAATAACCTAGGCATTTTTTATACAAAAATGTCACCTTTGCAGGTGCAAGGCAGTACCTAAGCGGTGGCAATCTGCAGGGGAAGTAACCTAGCAGGGGTAGAGGCAATTTTATATAGTAGGATAAAAAATAAGTTAAGTAAAAGGGACAGCTCTCATTAGCAAGGGAAGCAAAGTACAATTTCCTAAAGTAAGAAGCAATATAGTAGGGTTTACACTTAATAATAAAAGGGGGATACCTATAATAGAGAAAAAAGCCAGCCCCCTTTCTCTCATCTGCCTAGGTTATCAATAATATATATATATATATATACTCTAGCAGGCCAAAATAGCTTCTATATATTCCTTCCTTTAGTATACCTAGCTAGCCTAGGCTAATATAGAGGGCAAAGGTAAAATAGTAAAAAAAAGGTTAAGGAATAGATAGATAAGAAAATAAAATAACACTTAACAACTTTATATTTAACAGAGATCACAATATTATAGTCTACTAAGAATATACAACCTATATTATACTAGATAGCCCCTATAAATAAAAGCACTACTTACAATATAAACTACACTAGATAGATAGAAAGAGACTCCTTAAGATAATTAACCTAATCTTATTATATAAGCTATAAAGGCAGGATAAGCTTTATCAATAAAGGCCAGATAGAAAGGCCCCTTATAAGAGAATCCCCAGGCTAGCTACATACTAGGGATATATATACCTATACAATACACAAATATACAACTTTATAACCTAGCAGCCTAAGGCCATATACAGACACATACCCCAATATAGAAAGATAGCTTCTCAATATAATCTAGATAGCCAATAGCTCTAGGGGTCCTATATACTACAGACCTACTTTACAGCTAAGGGTATAATCAACTACTTTATAGTACAAAAAGATAAAAAGGGGCACAACAATATATAGACAGCGACAATAATAAGGCTAAAGAGAGAGTACCAAAGGCCACATCTATATTTTGCCAAGCAGCAGCTCCTACATAAGCTAAAAGCAGACTTAAAGCAAACTACTAAAGATACAAAAGAGAAAGCAGCAAAGGTAGAGGATATTAAAAAAAGCTATAGCAATTAAAAGTAGTAGCTAGTATAGCTTAATTTTATATCCTATTTACATAATCTATAGGACTTAGAGATATAGGCTTTATTTAAGCTGCCAAAGAAAAGGCATATTTTAGCACAAATAAAGGCAAATAGCCCTAAAGAGCTACATTATAAAGGGCAAGATAGCAAGGACAAGGATAAGAAGCTAAAGACAATCCTCAGCACTATAGACATCCTACTACACAAAGGGTATAACCTAGTGGCAGACCATTTGCTAAGGCATAAGATAATACAGCAGCATATATAATAGCTAAGCGACTTTATATCTAAGAGCAGCAAAAAGGGCAAGGATATTACATTCCAATACTTCAAAAACAAGTCAATACTAACATCCTACTTCTAGAAGATAAAAAAGCTTCTAATATACTACTACTAGATTATATATACAGTAGACAGGCACTTTATACAAGAGACAAAGAGGCAGATACTCCTATAAGATATTATCAACCAGAGCTATAAGCAATATTAGGCTATAGATAAGATATTTACAGCACTACAAGGCTCTATAAAAGACTAGGTTTAGGGTTAGGGTTAGGGTTAGGGTTAGGGTTAGGGTTAGGGTTAGGGTTAGGGTTAGGGTTAGGGTTAGGGTTAGGGTTAGGGTTAGGGTTAG
>PXYN01000393.1:0-44929 GCA_003056585.1 Lecanicillium sp. MT-2017a
GTGTTGCGCGGGCGGGAGGGGACGAGGGGAGAGGGGTGAGCGGAGGGGGGGGGGGTGGGGAGAGAGAGGCGGAAGGCGGTCGAATGGGGCGGGGGGAGGGAGAGAAAAAAAGCACAACCGGGGGTGAGGTGGGGGGGGGCCGGGGGTACTTACCCTTTTCTCCTCATTTGAAATGTGTTTAAGACGAGGGCGGGAAGAGGTTTTTTTTTTTTTTTTTTTTTTTTTGTTTGTCCACTGAACCAACGTGAGGTGGGCTTGATGAAGAAGCCGCTGTTGAGTTATTGTATGCCTCAGAGGTCCTCGGGACAATGTGACTGGCTACATGGGAGGGAAAGACAGGCAAAAAAGAAAAAAAAAAATTAAAAAATCAAAAAAAAAAAAAAAAATCCCGTTTTGCTACCAGACAAGGACAAAGTGAGTCCCACATCGCGAAGGCCATGGTGAAAAAAAAAATACTCGCGCTCTAGATAACAATGGCCACCCATGGATTTACGAGTAGAAAGTCGTCAGCAACGTCAGTGGCTGTACGAGTATTCTCGGCGGCAGGTAGCCTGCGCGGCGCTTAGTATGGAGTCACGGAGTACGGAGTACGGAGTACTAAGGGACCAATTGACACAGCTTTTGCTGTGCACTCCAGTGGGGCATAATACCAGCACAAGAGCCGCGCATTGTTTTTGTCGTTGTTTTGGGACACTGCGAGAGGTGTTTTGACAGGCAAGGCAGATGATACCCTATGGGTGCATGTGTCGCCTCTTCTTGGAGATTTCGCATGGCCCTGTTTTACGCATTCCTTACGATGGTATCGTGTACTAACGCCCGTTATCCTCGTACCGTACAGCACCGAGTTCTCGTACGAGGAGTCACTTGGCCCAGCTGCGCTGGCAAGACGGCTTCAGATCTCCTGCAGACAGCGGCCAGCCAAAGCCAACCCAGCCCCAACCAGACAAAACCCACGAAGTCGCGGGCGAGTAAGAAACAGGGGGTAAAGCAAGGAACGTGCAGCGGGGCCAACTTTCGTTTGTGCATCGGGTTACGCTGCTGTTCATCGTCCATAACGCGACCAGTGTGCGCCGGCGCTAATACTTTTCTGGCCACCAACGGGGTACTGGGCATCGGCCGTCTAAAATTGCTGGTGGATACCCGGGGTGAGAGCAACAACACGATGGTCGATGGTCGGCGGTGATGCCGAACGAGTCTTGCG
Organism: Lecanicillium sp. MT-2017a; assembly: GCA_003056585.1. NCBI lineage: Eukaryota > Fungi > Ascomycota > Sordariomycetes > Hypocreales > Cordycipitaceae > Lecanicillium > Lecanicillium sp. MT-2017a. The sequence continues at coordinate 1,202 of PXYN01000393.1, forward strand.
AGGAGGCGGATACTCGCGACGAAATCAGAGTATGGAGTACAACTTTGTACGATGATGTACTCGTACAGCTACGAGTATAACTCTGTATACCATAATTACTCGATGTCGTATAGTATTATATAGTCGTATAGTACGGAGTACTCCTACTCCGATACCCTACCTTTTGGTTAACTCTGCCGTCTCCATGGCCCAATCCATCTGCTTGTAGACTTTGACCAGCGAGACAAAAGAGTTCCGCCGTGTCGCCAACTTGTCTAGCCTGTCAAAACGTCATGGCTGGCCAGTTCTTCAGGTGGCCAAACATGTTGCTCGCCGCGTAATCACGGGCGTTTCCTTGTAAATAGTACGAGTACTCCGTACATACTCCTCGTACACAGAAGGACCAGATGGTACGTGTCTGGCACCATTGTTGATGATTACGCCGTGGCTCAACATGTGGCGGTGGCCACTCCGTCAGTCTTGTGGCAGTGCAGAGTGCCAAAAACCAGGAACACACCAGCGCTTCACCATGGAACCAAGCGCATCGTCCACCAAACCACAACCCAGCGGCGATTCTGCGACGCAAATGAGGAAAAGATGTGTTGCATGCCTAGCCTCCTTAGCTCGTTCCCCGGCACCAGCCGTCTCACGTTGCCCCAGGGTCTAGGCCCGCCCGACGTGCCTATTGTCCCCCGATTCACCCTCTTGTCCTGTCCTGTTTGGGTCGAGGTGCAAAAAGCAGGTTCTTGACTAGCGCTAAAACACACCAGATCCGCACAAATTTAACATTGGCGCACCAGTGGTTGGCCTCGACTTGGCTGGCCCCCTGCTTGCCGCTGTTGCTGTCCGCCCCAGCGTGTCCCTTTCCTCATAAACAAATAGCCTCCAGGCGCATTCTCGTCAACAACTGGCCTGCCCTGACTCTTCTACTCCTCTTGCTCTCCGTCTGCCGTCACAACTACTCTCGACTCCGCAATCACACCGGACTTTGCCGCCTTCCATCTCATCCCTTTGTTGATATCGCAACGTTCTCGTACATATTCCACCACAATGAAGGTCGCTATTGTTGCCGTCGTGGCTGCGAGCCTCGTCTCGGCCCAGTCTAGCTCTGGGAACTCTGTTTGCGCCGTAAGTTTCCCTTCAAGGACAAAGACAAGAATGCCCTCTCAAGTGTAGAGGCATCCCCCGGATATTTAGCGCAAGACTACTCACACAATCTGGACAGACCGGCTGCATTGCCGTCAACAGCGCCAAGGTTGGATGCGAAAGCACCGATGCCAAGTGCCTCTGCAAGCCCGAGAACATCTCCAAGCTCCAATCCGGCCTCAGCGAGTGCCTTGCCGATGACTGCAGCCTGGGCTACAGCAAGGCCCTAGAGGAGGTCCCCACGGTTATCCAGAACCTCTGCAGCGGCTCCGGTTCCGGCTCGTCCCCCAGCGGCAGCGACAGCCCCAGCGCCAGCTCTACCTCTGGCTCCAACGGCTCTGGCAACGTCGGCGGCGTTGGCGGCGGCAGCGGCTCTGGCAGCTCCGGCTCCATGACTACCTCCATGCCTGCCTCGACCTCGTCGCACTCTGCCTCCAAGACCGGCTCCGATGCTTCCCACACCACCATGTCAGGCTCCATGTCATCGAGCATGGCCGGCGCATCCAACACCACCATGGTCACCAGCCACGCCAACACCACAACCTCTGCCAGCAAGACTTCGTCTCGCACGGATGCCGCCAGCACCACGGAAAGCGATGCTCCCGCCATCACGACCCCGGACAGCGGTTCCGCCGCTGGCCCCGCCATGGGTGCTTTCGTCGCCCTGCTGGCTGCCGCTTTTGCTCTGTAAGCCAATGCTGCTGAGCGAAAAGGTTGAAGGTATGGGGAGTCATTGCAACGAGTAGATTCAGGGCTGCAATTTGTTAATAGAGTTGTTCTTGTTCTGTTAAATTTTCTTATTAATAATAATAATACAATAATAGTATGGACTACCTACGGTACAAGTCAGTCTCCATCCCGCGATGCAAGGCAACCTCGCTGAATCAAGTCTGGTAGGTAGGATGCCCGTGCCATATGTATCACCCGCTACATGGCGTGGCTCCATGGGAATGGATAGCCAGCAACGGTCAGAGCGTGAGCTAGGCTACATCAGCTCACCTGCGATCAGATGACAGTCCATGGGATGTGAGGGATGAGTAGCAAAGCGAATTGCATTGCTGCGCAGTTACTACTTGTGTGCCAGTGACGGTCCCTGTCGGCTTGAAGCAGGTGAAAAGCCAGGTCAAAACCGCCACAAATTTTGCCTGCCTTTATATCAATAGCCTTGCACGTGTCTTCTTTTCGAGAAATGTGCCGTGCGCAGATACCAGCTAAAGAGATTCCGTCGTTGCCCTCTTGCCTCTATATAATCTGCAAGTCTACACGCGCGCCTCATCATCAACAGCGCACGCGGGTGATACGCGGACCGTACGGCGGCGCCACCGACACAGCATCGAAATCCAACGAAATCAAAGTATCCTGGAGCTATGCAGCCACTGCTACATGGCACGAGTACTCGTAGTTGGTGAAGAGAATCGCCACTGCCGGTTGATCCATCGCCAATGCGCTGATGTGCCGGGCTTACATGTATGGGGTTGGCGTGCCCCTCCCCTCCCCCACTCCCACTGGGGCAATACGACTAGTTGGGGGAGTTTCTGTTGTGCAGGAGACGTATTGTGGTCATGCATTGCTCAATCGGGAACAAAGCAAAACTCTTGTGGATTCGCACCATTGTGCTCGGACTTCCCATTGCTTGTGCGAATCGCCCAAAGCGGGCAAGCAGCTCCAGGCACGGACGGCTACGCACTTGGGACGGTACGACGCCCTGCCGCTTTGACCCACGACTGGATTCAATGGCGCAGGGCGTTGAACAACGGCGCTGCACCGGACTGTTTTTCTCGGAGGCTTTGCGCAAAATTATTGGCAGCAGGGCTTTTCGTTCCCCTCCAAGCGAGGTCACTGTAGCACCTAGAATTCCCATCATGACCCGTAGTGACAATCGTTTAAAAGAACCTAGTTGCCTGCGGCCTGCAGGGCCTGCAGTCTTTCCGTTCTCGATCTTCTGCCTACCCTCTACCTCGCGTATTGCCTCTATGGGGTAACCTCCCTACAGCAAATCAACATGCGCATCTTGCTTCTTTGTACAGCGCACAATTCGCTGTCGCAGCGCCTACACTCGGTGCTGTCTCAGCGACACTATGTGACGGTCGAATATGCCCTCTCCGACGAAGTCATGATTGAGGCTAGCGACATGGTTAGCCCAGATCTAATCATTTGCCCTTTTCTTACAGCAAAAGTCCCCAAGGCTGTGCACAGCCGGTTTTTGACCTTGATTGTCCACCCCGGGCCTCCTGGTGACGCCGGCCCAAGTTCTCTTGACTGGCTGCTCTTGGGTGATGACGGTACGGAAGCGGACAGTGCCAAGCTGCTGCAACAGCAGTCGCTAAGTGATCACGGGCGGTCTCATTGGGGGGTTACAGTATTGCAGGCTATTGAGGAGTTCGACAGCGGACCCGTTTGGAGCTTTGATCAGTTCCCTGTGGACATTGACGATTGCAACGTGACGAAATCAGCTTTATACCGCGGACCGGTCACACGAGCGGCAGTTGGCGCAACGCTGGCAGCCATTGAGAGGGTCGAAAACGCAGCAAATATCGCGTCTTTACACGCTGGTGACCCTCTCTCGCCGCCATCATCGGCCCATGACAACGAAACCAAAATCGATGCACATCGAAAGATTCACCCTGCCCTCGAAGCCGCCACAGCGTATAGAGAGCAGTCAGTGACAGGCGGCGAGGAGTTTAATGGAGGCAAGACTCACCACCGGCCGCTTCTGCGTGCTGCGCAACGCGACTTCGATCCAAACACGCACACTGCGGCAGAAATCTCTCGGAGGATTCGGAGTGCTGACTCTCAGCCCGGGTGTTTGAGCACAATTTTTGGACCAAAGCTATACTTATACGGAGGCATGATCGAAGAGGGCAAGCTGCCGCCCACGGCCACGGCGGGCTCAATTGTGGCTTGCCGCGATGATGCAGTTTGCATCGCAACATGCGACAACAAGGGTGTATGGATCACCCATGTTCGCCGTGTTAAAGCAAAGGCCGATCCCGCACTGTGGCCCAAAGTGCCTGCGGTTCAAGCCCTTCTTGAACTTTACGAGAATACCATGGAGCCGGCTAGCGTCCAACGTATTCTTGCACTGCGCCAGCGCCAGCCGTCCGCTTCCGAAACTTGGTCGCCATCGCCACGCAACACATTTCAGGAAATATGGATCGACTACGATACGATAGCGGAAGGGCAAAAAGTTGCCTACCTGCATTTCAACTTCTACAATGGTGCCATGAGCACAAAGCAGTGCAAACGGCTGCTCGCCGCCTTGCACCATTTGCTCTCCTCCGCACACGACGCGCCGCTGGCTGCTGTCGTTCTAATGGGCGGATCGTATTTCAGCAACGGTATTCATTTAAACGTTATCGAGACGGCTGCCGATCCGGCATTGGAGTCATGGTTGAATATCAATGCTATAGACGACCTGGTACAGTGCATCTTGCAGGATTTTCCTGCTCGACGCATCGCCACCGTCGCTGCTGTGCGTGGAAACTGTGCGGCTGGCGGAGTTGCTCTGGCCGCAGCATGTGACTTTGTTATCGCCGGAGAAAATGTCATTTTTAACCCAGCATATCGGGCCATGGGCCTGTATGGCTCCGAATTCCACACGCTCAGCTACTCCGAACGCTGTACTGCAGATGGAGCGAAGACAATACTTCGGTCAATGCTTCCTCTATCGGCTACTGCGGCTAGTGAGCTAGGTTTGGTGGACAAAGTCCTCTGCGCATGGGAACATGATTTGGATGCCGAAATCCAGTCTACACTAAGCCATTTACTGAAGCGTTCGGAAGAGGGATCGCAATCTCCGTTGATCCCGCAATGGAAGCTGTCGCTTAATGCAAAGACTTTGTCCACCACGCGAACAGAGGAGCTGGCAGAGATGGCCAAGGATTTTTGGAGCCCTCGTTCAGAAAGATACCATTCTCGTCGTGCTGACTTTGTTCGAAAGGTAGCACCGGCGGCTACACCAAGACGCTTTGCACTCCATAGAAGAGCGGCTGGCGATATGGACGAAGAGGAGGATGACAGGTTTGACTCGATGGAATGGTTTGCTCTCAGAAAGAATTCGGACACGGCAAGCAGTGTCTCAACGGTTGAGAACCAGCCCTACGCAAGCAGCTCGCCACAAAAGCCTGAAGCTGAGGAAGAAAAGGCACCTGTAACTGATTCGGCAAACCAGGATCGTCAAAAAGGCGAGAGAAAGCGGAGTCGGAGGCGAGGCATTCGCGGGACATTGTTTTGTTGCTATTATGAAGCCGACTAGGCGGCTATGCGCATTATGACATTTATGGACAACCTTCTAGAGCAACCTATAATACCAGAAAGATACCAGCTCAGAACCCTTCCATGGGGATTGTAAATTATTAAACTTGAACCAATCCATTTGTATACAGCGATCCCACACTCATTTGTGCAAGCGTCGAACTGAAATGACGCAAAGAACCGTCGCCGCATGGCTAGAATTTTCGAATCAAGCTCTTCATTTGCAGACCTTGATATTCGGGAATTCGCCCTGTTGCTTGCAGTGTTTGCCTGGCGGGCAATCGCTGTCGCCATGGCAGAGGCCACTCCGCTCGTCAATGGATGCGGCCAAGCTGGCGCCGACTAGAAGCGACGTCAACACGAATAAGTTTTTGGAGAGATGCATGGCGTATATGTTAAAAGACGAAAGCTGAAAGTAGACGGTTGAGGATTGCTTATTACAGAAAGCTAGAGAGACAATTTGGTCGAATCTGCCAAAGAAATAACGAACAGCACCCTCTTTTTATAATGCGCTGCATCAAACTGCTACTCTGTACTTGTTTACGCCGGCGGGAATCCTGTCAGCAGCACATCAGCTTACTTCCCCACATGTTAGATCGTCGACAGGTTTGTTGCTGCAGCGCAGGTCCTTGCTGCATCAGCGAATCAGCATCAAAACTTAAGAAAACTCTCCGGCCGTGCAACACCGGCCTCTGTCGCAAGCTGGGGGTTCAAAATTGGCAGCGGAGCGCCGTGATAACGCCAGGGTTCGCTATTCTTATGCGGAGTACCACAGTGCTAGAATGCCAGAAGGGTTGATATTGGGGTGAAAAAATTGCCGCTTCAACCACACTTCCTTTACTGCCGTACGAAATGAATTTTTTCTCTCTCGCGCCAGATTTTTTCGTCTTCTTTTTGTGAAACAGTTGAGCACTGTTGAGGCTCCAATGTGTTTCTGGTTCCGCCTATCTATGGGGCATGGCCTTTAGCGCTGCAACCTAGGCGGTTCGACATCCTGCAGTACAGGCGTTGCCCCATCCAAATATGGGAACTATTATGTAAATATGGCCTTGTAGGCGTTTGTAAAGGTACTCAGTACGAGTACACCGACGCTATATGCCAGGCGTGACGGTCGAGTCGCCCCAGCGGACTTACACGTACTTGTGAGACCTCTCGTTGTTGGCGTGCGTCTAGCGACACAAAAGAATAGAGGATATTCTATCAATTGACTCAAATGCGTAGTATGTGTGCACGGGACATACACAATTGTGATTCCGCTCGTAGCAGCGCAAGCGGTACTGCGTAGTAGCATATGGTTGGTCATCGCTGAAAACAGTCAAGCAACGTCGTATTATATCGACACGTGTTTGCGTATGAACAACCCTAACAGGCAGGTACCTCAGGCCTGATGGAAGGGCCAAAGACGGCACAGAGTACAAAAAGCACGCCATATGCCTGACTTCTAAGATTGCAATAAGTCCTACCGTCCTACCGTCATTCATCATGCTTGTCAACCTTCCAGCTCTTCTTGCGCTTGCCGCATGGGCCAGCGTCTCTGCGGAAGCAAGCTTTGTCCCGGGCTCTGCCTTTGACCGCTTTGTTATTATATATTTTGAGAACCAGAACTATGAGAAGGCAATTGGCGATCGTAAGTCTCTGTTCAGCCCTTTTGACGCCCCGACTAACTCCCTTCAGCCAACTTTAGTGCCCTCGCAAAGCAGGGTGTCCGTCTCTCAAACTACTACGGCACGACCCACCCGTCCCAACCTAACTACATGTCGAGCATTGCTGGGGACTATTTTGGCATGAAGAACGATAAGCGACTTAGCGCTCCAAGTGAGGTTGCGACAGTCATCGACTTGCTTGAGTCCAAGAACATTTCCTGGGCACATTACGAAGAAGACATGCCGTCCCCTGGATATCAAGGTTCTAGTTATAAGAATCCGACCAATGGCCGAAACGATTATGTTCGCAAGCATAACCCTGCCATACTCCATGAGAGCATTACCGACGATCCTCAACGCCTTGCCAAGGTGAAAACCATGTCGTTGGTAGACAGATCGAAGTCTCAGTTCCATGAAGACCTGCAGGCTAACAACCTTCCGCAATGGATGTTCATCACGCCGAATATGACGTCTGATGGCCATGACTCTGGAGTTGATGTGGCTGGACGTTGGTGCAGTTCATTCCTCCAACCTCTCCTCAAGAATCCAAATTTCATGAGTAATACTCTAGTACTTGTGACTTGGGACGAAAGCGAGAGCTACTCGCAAAGAAATCACATTCTTGGAATGCTTCTTGGCGATGCTGTCCCGCAGCACCTGGTTGGAACAGTAGACGACAACTTCTATAACCATTACTCGGAAATCGCAACCGTTTCGGCCAACTGGGACCTTCCCACGCTTGGCCGATGGGATGTCGGTGCAAATGTGTTTAAGCTTGTGGCCGATCAGACGGGAGACAGAATAAGATCTTGGAGCTCCTCCGACCGCTTTCGCAGCTACTACTGGAACAAGCCGTACGCTGGCTACTTCAATGAGGGCAGCAAGAACAGGCAGATCCCAAAGCCTAATTTGGATCTTGACAAGAGCTTTTCAGGGCGTCGTATTTTACAGTCAATCAAGGACAAGTGGGCGCACAGCGATGCACCTACGTACTACGCGGACAGCATAGAAGTAGCAGATGGACGTCATCCACCTCGAGGATACGAGCCTTAAAAGGTCGTGCGCACTACAGCAGCAAGCATTAATAATTGCTAGAGCCGTAATTTAGTAACGAAACTATTTGACTGAGATAGCTTGACCAAGCACTATCGAAAGCTGCTTGTTTGCAGACCCCCCTTCAGAGTATTCGTAAACACGTCTTACGAAACGGCTGGTGGCGGCGACAAAATGGTGAGCAGAGGCATCAGACCCGGCCGTTCCCAATGGATCATTGCGAATCATTATTAGAATACGATAACAGCGCTAATTCACGTGCAAACCGTCGGGGTCTATACGTGTACTGGGGGCACATTTTGCTTGGAACATTGGGCCACACAATCACACAGATAGCGGGAGTTGCTAGCGACGAACATAGCACTGCTGCGGCCCGCGTACTGCTGATCACCAGGATTTTGAAGGCATACAGTACATACGGTATGCAGAAGGTCTATAATAGCTTGACACCACCTCGGAGACTTTACTACCGAAGGTGATGCGCGGGGTCGATATTGGCATGGCACCATGGTAGGCCGCGCACGGCTTCTTACGCCAGCCACTTATTTCAGATTGCGAGCTTCGTACCACAGTAGCTACTGCATCCCCCACGAAAAGCAGCTTCCGTATTTGGACAGGTACGGCGTGGGTCGCGCCGAGGCTAGTGCCACCGCCCTTCCCGGGCGGCGCCCCTTACCAGTCTCGCCACATCGGCATTCGCTGTAGCCCCTCTCCGCGATGCATGGATGGATCCGCGAAGGACGAAAATACTCCGTTCTCACCGATTTGCGTTGATAGTAGGGCCGAGAAGGCAGCTTTGGAGCGTGCATCGTGCATCATTAGCGTCGGCTAAGTGTATCCGGGACGTCATGTCCGCTCACCTTGTGAGCTCTCTTTGGTTCAATTTAATATTTTCACGAGTAGTCTGTATTGCTAGCTCTGCAAGCTCTGTGATCAGCATTTTACTTATCCTTTTTGAGCATTCCACCGCGTAGGTTGCCCTCACAAAGGGGTAGGTAGTGCTGATGCTCACCCAGCCGGCCTCTGTTAAGCAATGTCTCGGATTGAAATTGCGGAAATGGGTAACATTCTTAAAAGCTGCCCTTGTCCGCGCATTCGCTATATGTGGCTGCGAGTGCTCCGTAGTTATTAAATCTGTTAAGTCAAGTTCTGGCAGCTTCCAGCACCTTGCAACGTGCTGCCTCATTCGAAATGAAGACAATTGGTGGTATTCCTCTTCTCACCCTGGCCTGTGCTAGCCACGCCCTGGCCTTCCCACGGCCCGAGTCAATCAGCAAGCGTGCCCCAGCACCAGACCACGGGCGGGCGGGTGCCGTCAGGCGCGCATTTCAGACCGCCTGGGATGGCTACTATGAACACGCCTTCCCTCACGACACACTTTTGCCACTCACCAATGGCTTTGTGGACGACAGGTATGTATTGCCTTGCAACTGGGTAGAGTTGCAGCACTTTGTATCGCAAGACTCACATTATACAGGAACCAGTGGGGACTTACCCCAATTGATTCGCTTTCCACGGCTATTGTCATGAACTACGAGGAAATTGTGAACCAGATTCTCGACTTCATACCCTCGGTTGACTTTACTACCACTAAAAAACCAAACGAGTCCATATCACTTTTTGAGAGCACGATTCGTTATCTTGGTGGTCTTCTTTCAAGTATGTATGATATCTAAACACGTCTCAGCTGTGACTGACTATGATCGCCAGGCTATGACCTCCTCAAAGGACCCTATAAGCGGCTGGCGAGAGACCCGAAGAAGGTCGACGCTCTTCTCAAGCAGGCTGCAAGCATTGCAGACTCTCTCAGTGTTGCATTCGATACACCTAGCGGGTTGGCTGACGGCCAGCTTTTCCTCAACCCGGAGCCTCGCAGAAGTGGCTCGGATAGCAGTGGCCTCGCAGAGATGGGCACGCTCGTTCTCGAGTGGACGCACCTCAGTGACTTGACTGGCAACGAAACGTATGCTAGGCTCGCTCAGAAGTGCGAGTCTTATCTTTTGAACCCAACTGGAGCACCCGAGGCATGGCCAGGGCTGCCTGGAAGCAGCATCAGCACAGAAACGGGAGAGTTCTTGAACAGCGAAGGGGGCTGGTCTGGCGGGACAGACAGCTTCTACGAATACCTCATAAAGATGTATTTGTATGATCCTGAGACGTTTGGCGTCTATAAGGAAAGGTGGATTGCTGCGGCCGACTCCACAATGGAGCATCTCGCCTCGCACCCGACCACCCGGAAAGACCTTACATTTTTGAAGCAGTACGCTGGAACGACTACATACCCGGCTACAGGACACTGTAAGTATCTATTTGAAGTGGTCCCAGGACGTTTGCTGAATTTTTCTTAGTGACCAGTTTTGCGGGAGGCAATTTCATCCTCGGCGGCATACTCCTAAAGGAGGAGAAGTACACCAAGTTTGGCATTGCGCTCGCTGAATCTTATTTCCAAACATACAACCAGAGCGCAAGTGGAATTGGCCCTGAGGTATTCCGCTGGGTTGATAGCGACCAGCCGGTTGGCGGACCGAACCCGCCGCCACCTGCTGACCAGGCAGGATTTTATGAAAGAGCTGGCTTCTGGGCGACCGGCGTCGACTACGTTCTACGTCCTGAGACCATGGAGAGCATCTACTATGCCTATCGCGTGACCGGTGATAAGCAGTATCAGGATTTGGCATGGCAAGGCTTTAACAGCATTACAGAGAAGTGCCGCGCGGGCAGCGGCTACTCTGGCCTTCGCGATGTTACAAAGGCTGACGGCGGGGGCTTTGACAACTTCCAGCAGAGCTTTTTCTTGGCAGAGACGCTGAAGTATCTTTACCTCATATTCACGGACGACTCTCCTGTGCAGGTCAAGGCCGACAAGCCGAATCAATATGTTTTCAACACAGAGGCACACCCATTCAGGGTTCGCAGTTAAGAACTCGCAAAGGGAGCGCGTCGTTGGCTGATTGGTGCACAGAGTGATGCGGCTGTATACATATCCGTATCAGACAAATTCTACATGTGCTCTACCGCAGTAATTTTGTGCATGCGCAATATGATCAATTTGTTGAAAGACACCAGCGTTTTAAATTAATGACTGGAAATTGGACTGTGTCAATTGATACATCCTTTATGTAGTCAAATAAGTACACGAAAGAAACATGGAAGCTAGAGCAACAGCTATTGCAGTCAGTAATGTCCATCCATCTAGAGCGCTAGCATGCAGGCAAGTACACTGCCTAGAATTGCCGTAGCGCTGAAGACGCTGCCACTACCTGAACTGGCGATTGCATGGCAATCTTGTCCAACGCAGACGCTGCCACTTAGTGTCTGAGTGGCAGCGGGAGGGCACTCTTTGCCGTTGCATCCACCGGTGCCGTGATGTGCTACGACACTGTTGGACGCTTTACCCTGACAGCCTTCTCCTTCACACGAGGTTGCCATTGTCTGGGCAGGAGGAGTGGCCACAGGCATCTTGCTGCTCCTGGTCTCCGTTGCTTGTAATGGCTCATTAGAGGCGTCGCAACCGCCTGGGCAGAAAGTTGTAGCGACAATTTCAGTAGTCAACGCACCGACAGGGCAGTCTGCTACGCTTGGTGGACAGCTGGTTACGGTGTAGACCTTGGTCACCTTGCTTGTAAGAGTCTCGGCAGCTCCAGGCAACGACTTGGCCGTCTCGACCTTATTCGTATCGTCGACTGGGCAGACAGTGGTGTACGCAGGGACAACTTCAGTCGTGACATGGACCCTTTCGGGACAATTGGTAACCGACGGGGGGCATTGCGAAACTGTGTACACAGTGGTTGTATACACCGTAGAGGTGGTCATCCGAGCCGATGAGGATGGTGCATCGGAGGGCGTCAGCACCGACTTTGAGGTTGGGCTTTCAGAAGTAAAAGCAGGCTCACTGACCATCGGACTAGTGACCGCATCCGAGGTTGAGCTGGAGCTGATTTCAGCATTAGATGTAGCGCTCAAAGTCGAGGCGGCTGCAGTGGAGGAGATCGTGGCACTCGTGGTGTCCGTGATACCGGTCGGGCTACCATTTCCTGCTGACGTCGAGTCTGGCGATGTCGACTCCTGGGAAGAGATCGTAGACGAGCTCGAGGCAATGGCGCTCCCTTTACTGGAACTGGAGCTTGTGGTAGAGCCGGGATTGGTGACAGGGCTGGAACTAGAAACTATTATCGATGAGCTAGAGCTGGTGATAGAGCTCGATCCAGAAGTCTTAATGGTTGAGTGTGTGCTGGCGGCAGGGCTAGAGCTGAAAGTCTTCATCGACGAGCTTGTGCTGGCGGTGGAACTAGTGCTGGCAGCAGGGCTGCTGCTGGAAGTCTTCATCGATGAGCTAGTGCTGGCGGCAGGGCTAGAGCTGGAACTCTTCATCGACGAGCTTGTGCTGGTGGCAGAGCTGGTTCTGGCGGAAGGGCTAGAGCTGGAAGTCTTCATCGACGAGCTGGTGCTGGAAGTCTTGATTGATGAGCTGGAGCTGGTGGCGGAGCTGGTGCTGGAAGTCTTCATCGACGAGCTAGTGCTGGAAGTCTTCATCGACGAGCTGGTGCTGGAAGTCTTCATTGATGAGCTGGTGCTGGAAGTCTTCATCGACGAGCTAGAGCTGGTGGCAGGGCTGGTGCTGGAAGTCTTCATCGACGAGCTAGAGCTGGTGGCAGGGCTGGTGCTGGAAGTCTTCATTGATGAGCTTGTGCTGGTGGCAGCGCTTGTGCTGGAAGCTTTAGTCGTAGTCGGTCTTCCGTCGCTCTCAGTAAAATAGCGAATGTCTTTAACCTTGAAGTAGACATCGGAAAATGCGCTCGGGTTCTTACGGACATAGTCCGCGCAGTGCCTCTCACCGGTTTCAGCCTCACACATAGTCTTCCATAGATAGTCATTGCCAGCTGCCGCTCCGCAGAAGTCAATATTCAAGCTCAGCGTCTGTGGACCAAAGTGCCTGTCGATAGGACAGTTGGAGTTTTTGAGCCAGGTTACAGGAAGTCCCCAGGTGGATGTATCAGGGTAGTCAGAGTCAATGTCTTTTGGCTGAAAACCGTTATACCAAGTGTAAATCTTGATATAGTCACTTGTCCATTCCGTAGCGACTGAGATATTTTAGTAAATGCAGGTATGATGTGCGACGAGAGCCACTCACTTGTGCCCCCATACTTTGTTCCGTACGGGCCCTTCGTGTCGTCGACACCACAGCCGCTGTTGCTGGGGTCGTGGTCACAGCTTGTCCGACGAATGGTTCCAGTACTCAGAAGAGGATCCAAATTGCAGGTGCCAACATCTTCCGTATTACCAGTGTGGAATGTAGGGGCATTGTAGCGGGCATTGTTGAAGTTCTCGTACATGTCAATTTCGCCGCCATTGGGCCAAGAGTCGCCAAAGAGCCAACTGAGAAGTGATCAGTACCGTTTCTGTTTATAAGAAAGGAGCTACTTACAAGGCCGGCCAAGAGCCACATTTATTTGCCGGTAGATGTGTGAAGCGACCGATGAACAAACCCTTGCGGTATTGCTTGCTTGACTCGAGACGAACACTGGGACGGCCGCCAATCGGCCAGCTGGTCGCCTTGTGGTCAACGCCGATGTAAACTTCACCACCTTGGGTGGAAACAAGGCCGTTCTTCATTGCATTTTCCTTGCCGTAATAGTTGATAAAGCCATAGTTCGGATCGACATTGTTGTTGTTGTCGGTGCCAAACTTACTCTACACAATATTGAGCATTAGCTTGGCATTAAAACGAAAAAGCCTTGCACTCTCCTTAATGAACTGGCTGTATGCGTTAAGCGTACCTCAAAGAACTTGAACTTGTCATCATCGAAGAAGTTGGTAGAGTCGTACGTTTCTTGAAGGGAGTACGTCTTTGCGGTTGTTGAGCCGGTGCATGCCAGGAAGGCAATTGCCAAGGTAGTTAACTTGGGTGCCATTTTGATGGGAAAACCAAACGAGCGTAAAATTAGGTGCAAATAAAATATAATAAAAAGGAATGAATTGACGTGCGATACGTCAGAGGACGAGCTCGAAGAGGCTCAAAAGCGGGAGAGCTCACGACGATTCAGCCGCAAGTTCAGAACCGACGCAATGTAAAGATTGAAGAAAAAGACCGTTGCCAATGGCGGAGGGGCACCTTAAAGGGCACCATAGAACTACTCCGTACTCATACATACTCTTACCGCTCAGCAGGATGCTGGTTAGTACTCCTGGCTCACGGCTAACCCGGCAGCTCGCCAACGAAGCTGGTTCGCATGCGGGTACCTTCCAACTCCACTCGGTCCCATACTAGGCGGCCAGACTCTGTACTCCGTATGCAGCAGTGCGCAAGACCCAATGGTTGCGGGCGATGCCGCCAAGGCACCGCGGAACAAATTAGCAAAATCAAGTTAGATGAAGGTGGCTGCCACCGCAGCTTCGACTGTGGCTTGAGTGGTATGAAGCTATCGAATCCATCCGCCTATAATAATAGTGGAGACCGGACAGAACTTTTGGGCTTGGTTTACTTGTAGGGCTGCAAATGTTACCTGCCCTATTGGCGTCGGCCATGTGCAGCTGGTTGTCTACTGCAGATTCTTTTCTCTCAGAGCTGTCAAGAAAGACTTCCGATGGCGGTCCGCATCTCATTACATTAAGCGGTTGTTGTGAGCTCATCTTGGTAACATCACCGCCCGGCGAAGTGACAGTAAAGCAGCTCTGCAACGCCTCATCAACTGAGTCGGCCGCGTCGGCTGAGTCGTTAACAAAGTGTGCTTGGGACATCTCCAGGAACCCCACGTGTGATAAAGAGAAAAGGCCGCCCGCCATGGGTTCGTCGGCTACTCCATCCCTTGGTCCTGCCTTGGTTTGGCTGCGATGCCACTACTACTGTGGAGTGTCGTTTTACATGAACTACTCGTATACTCATAGTATTGTACGAGTATGGTACTGTATGGAGTGTATTTGCCGACTTTTCAGCCTGTTACGGAAGTAAAATAGCATGAGCACACTTCGCAGTGCTTCTCACAACCGTTTAGGTTGTAGTTTTGACAACAGTGTATTCACCTAGGCATACGCAGAAGTGCTTTTCTTGCCCACTCATAGTTTTATAAATGCAAGAATATATGCGGTTGCCACATACTGACCATTAATGGGCTACTCGTAGACTGTACGGAGTATCATGCAGAGACTCGCCTACGTGGTCCGCGGCGTTGGTATGGCCTGTTCTGGACGCATAAGGTAATTTCCCCTGCATTAGCGTACCTGGGTCCTTCGCTTGCTCGAAGAAGAAAAGCCCTACCCAGAAAAATATTGTAGTCATGCAAACCCAATGACGAAAGTGGGTCACCGCATTCTTCCTGCGCCTCGATGGAGTTTGCACTAATAAACCCGTAAGGCACTTTGCTGGCGTTGGAGCGTACTCGTATGTGCGCCTTCCGCCCTCCCTATGCTTGCCTGTTGCATTACATACTCGTAGTGAGGCTTAATAAATATTGCAGCCATTGTCTCTGAAGAAGTATATGTCGACGGCCGCATTCGGCCAGTCTGAGCGCCATCAGACTCGCTTTTTTTTTAGTCTGATCAACCGTAGTTGCTACTTGTTCTATGCAGATACAGCGACCGTAAGAGCCACCCGCAATCGCCTGTGAAGTCGACAATATCGCTCAGTCGCCGGACCAGGGTGTGATTCGCCTTGTTGATCCGGACCAAACCGAGAATCCTGGCGAAGAGACCTGTCCTGCCTGTAACACTATGCACCGTTCATGTTCATTAGCGCAAAAAAAGGGGCACACCGAGCCGCCCACAGCCACCATGCTGGTGCTGTTACGTCAAGATAACCCATCTAGTCTGCTAGGGCGATCTAATGGGCAAGTGCCTCACCTGACGCAACCAGAGAAATGTGAATTGTATCGACGCTATATGTCTAATCCTGGAGAATATCGACGGATAGTCTGGCTGGGATATGTTTGTCCAATATATTAAAAGCCGGGAGCGAAATAATCCGCTTAGAAATGGATATCTCGATCTTGCTGCCAGGAGGAAGTCACCTCGTAGCAGCCTCTTCACAAAACTGGAAGGTTCTCCTTGGTTCCACGTGTTTCATGCGCTCATGAGATGCACTACTCGTAGGCCGAAATGCTCATAGCGAGCCTTGTAACCAATTGTAACCATTTCTGGACATGTATTTGCCTCGATAGGAACAATCCTGGACGGAAAAGTGTTACTTTCACCCAATGACTTATACATGCTGCGCAGTTCAATCTGCCGCACCAATTCTTGAAGGAACAATTAGTGAAGCGATATGGACTCATATATGGATCACTGCCACTTCAAGCGCTCTACCAGGCGGGATTCTACCTGGTAAGGTGGGGCGCCTTTTCTTCCACAGCACTTGGGGCGCCCCGGTACAGTAACCAGGACAGCGAGCCTGCCATGACTTGGTGGCGTCCAGTTTTGCCCGCACTCTCTGCAAACAGCAAGTTTTGCAAATACATCCCATGGGAGTGCATGCGATTGTGGGTGCCATATAGTCGTAGAAGTTCCCACCCAGGACAGTAACGATGTTCAAATATTAATAAATCCCAGCGGAGATGGAGAGAAATGATGCGCTTCCGATGCCACACTAGGATGTCATCCGTGGAGGTAATGGGGCAATGAATTTTGGTCTTGCAGGTGGTAATGCTTGGCAAGAACAGTTATTATCAACAACCCCAATTGCTTGATTATGCTGCTATTTATCTGAACATATCGACATCGTGAATATACGTACTACGTGTTAAAAGGCATTGTTATAGATACAGCAGGTTTCCGCGGAACACACGGGATCCAATTTGCAATTGGCCACTATCACGTAGAACCGGAGCCGGCCGACGAGAGAGATATTCTTGACGCCACGAGTCTGTAGAGGTGGCAATTCAACGGGAAAGCCATTAAAAAAGCCCCCAAAGGAAAATAAATTCGAATTTAAAAGTGAATTTTGCTGTAATTACTCCATCAGCCACAATACGGAGTACGCTTTACGGACTAATATGGTAAGTCGACTTAAACGCGACGAGGCCCCTCCTGCAGCCTCCCATCCCGCTACGGCTTCAGACTCACCAAGCCCCAAAAAGCAAAAAAAAAACGATAAATGCTCCATCATTCAACTGTACTATCGTCATAAATGAAGATCAGATATGTCCACTCTCGCCTCCACTACATCTTTTAATGCTGGTATCCCGTTGCGACGGGATGTTTGGGGCGTCGTTTCCCTCTCGTTGCTAGCGGTCGCTCTGCGTGTCTTGGCAAAATTGCGAATGCACCAATTCCGATGGGACGATGTTCTTATGTGTACTGCACAGGTAAATCGCCATATGCCCTATGCAAATTAAAGAACCCCAAAACGACCTAGGCATGATTGCTAAAGGGTTTTACACAGGCATTATTCATTGTCGGCGCGATCATGATCACGGTCGGCGTGGAGAACGGATTCGGCCGCCACGTCTGGAATATTTCGCCAACCTCCACAGCCAGAGCAATCATGTTTGATTACTTGGGGCAGACTTTTGGCCTAAGTGCGACATGTGTTGGTCGCGTCGCCTTTAGTATATATCTTCTGGGTGTACTACGCGCCGCGCGCTGGCAGAAAGCAATATTGTGGTCTCTGATCGCAGCGCAAGTCATCACGAACATCCTATCTCTCCTTATTATGTTTCTTCAATGTCCTGGCCAGGGTTCTGCAATTTGGAATATGCCTGGAAAGCAAAAGTGCTGGGATGTCCGCGTTCAAGCGTATTATGCCTACTTCCAAGGATGTGAGAACACTACATGCGGAAAGGAGAATGCACGAGATAAGAGCAAACAGCTAACGCACAAAATCGATTTGCAGCCTTTAACACGGCAACTGATTTATATCTCGCCGTCTTTCCGACCTATGTCTTTTGGAATCTCAACATGGCCTTTCGCACCAAAGTCGGCCTGATGATTCTGATGGGTCTAGGTATATTGTATGTACCACACCTTAGCACGGCGAAACGCAGTTGGAATTGCACTTACTAAAATTTGACATTAACACAGTGCTATGATTGCTTCAATCGTAAAAACAACTCAGGCACGTGTTCTGGCACATCCGGATACCGATCCGACTGTGGCTACTGTCCCTATGGATAGGTGGCTTTACATTGAGACGGCACTTGTCATCACAACGTCCTCCATACCGTGTATTCGCTCATTATTCACATTGAAGAGTAAGAAAGAGTCGAGTAACCATAGCGTGGCCTATGAATTACGACCTCGACATGGTGTGAGCGCCAGCGCCTGCTGTGAAAGTCGGTATCGAGCCTCAAAATATGCCGAGAGGGCCCGCAAGCAGATGACAGATGACAACTCTAGCGAAGACAATATCCTGTCCGCTGAGGACCTTGAAAATGATGCTGCTGTCCAAGAAAGTGGCATTGTCAGGCGCATTGATATTTCGGTCTCGGTAGGACCCTCAGAGCCAGGACACTTGACGGCAAAGGGCTGAGACCGTTTGCGTTTTTAGCTAAGGAATAGTAAATGCTTTACAAACAGTATTATATGTGCTGTGAAAACGCGTATCAGCATAGGAGATTATTCATTGAAGTTAGGTGGGGTTATATGAAGAAAGCTTGTTGCACTCTTCCGCCCTTGCCATTGTGACAGACCACGAGAGTGTACAGTGCATACTGCAATCATCTGCAAAGTGCAACCCAGCCCTGAAATGCACTAGATTTGCCCGCCAATGTAGCCTAAAACCGGATAATCCTGGCCTACGCCGCTGGCCATAAATCAGCAGCAATCTGACGTTCAAGCCTCCAAAAATATCACAAAAGATAATGGGCTGTTTAAAAATACTCTATACGGTTAAAGCACCCCGTGATTCAAGCTTTACGTGGAATCATAAGGAGACACTCCATCTGCGAGCGACAACGGCCAGTGTTAGTGGAGACCCGTTGTAATTGAGTTTCAACGCTCTAAAACGCGGACCGTCCCTTCCGATGTCGAGAATGTTTACGGAAGCTTATGCTTCACTCTAAGACTCTAGAATACCGACGGAATCCTAAGGTTGTCAGTATTCCAAGCAGACATTGCGGCTGCGGCGATTACAGATTGATGTCATTGTGAGGTAATGGTGTCGTGGGTGTTGCCAGAAACGCCGCGATCTGCACGCTCCTCTGCCCACGGAACGCTTGTACTCAAGGGATTTGCATTACGCATATATGATAGGCGCCGAGGTGGAGATCAGTGTAATAAAACCTGTTCAGGTCAATGGGGATGCCACTGACGCCCTAAAATAGGTACAGCTGTAACTAGACGATCTACTGTTTCGACAGACCGCGAAGGCGCGGTAACCGTGATGTCACCGCCATCGTCCTTGCACACAACTAGCAAACCTATATACTAGATACTTGCTCTGAGAACGCATATGCACTTCCCTTCTGCACGCATCATCATGGCACCTACCAAAAACCGGGCTGGTACATTCAACCAACCCATCAATTTTTGCATAGCAATTCCGTCGGCGACAGAGCAGGACAATGTTGCCATTGCGCCGAGGCAAGCAGCCACGGCTACCGTCACAGTCGTTGCAGATAGCAACACAGACGGCAATAAAACATCGACGCTGAACGGCGGCGCTATTGCTGGCATTGTCATAGGTTCTGTGGTCGGTATCCTCCTATTGATCTGGGTTATCAAGTCCTGCTTCAATTTTGGGGCGCCGAGGCCAGACGTTGAACCTTTATATCATACTGGCGAGCCGAAGAGACACCACCGGTCGCACCGTGGTCGGCGGCACTCCAGATCACCAAGTGTATCGCTTCCATCGCCAGTAGTCATCAGGCGTCCGCTATCGGAGTCACACTCCCGACAATATCGACGAGGAGATGAACGAGGCAGACAGCACCGAATTTATCGAACATACAATTAACGGGAGCACTGAATACCGCATTGGGGTTTTGATCGGACCCTTTGCAGTGTGTGCACAATATCGTCCGTTTCAAAAACTATGGAATGCAAAATTAAGGCACCTTCCTTGAAGACGATATCAGTTACTGCAGAGCCAATGTCATGTCATTTCCGGACGCGCATGGAAGGTTGGAGTGGTGGCGGGGAATGGCTTCAGGACTGCGCTGTGTCACGAATTCTAGAGACCATGGCTAGGTAAGAAGCGAAGCTGTGTCACATGGGCAAGTGGCGCTGATACTTCTTTTACTCAACTTGCGCAGTTTCATTGTATGCACATACAAAACATGTCACGAACTGGAGTTAGACCGATATAACAAGGGCGTATATTACGACAGTTATACCGTAATGAGAATATCAGAGCATGAGAGCATCACTTAAGACCTCCATATGCCACTCCCCTGGCAATGTCCCGTTCCCGTCTAAGAGAGTATGTGATGTCCTCGAATGACTGCGCATTGACACCTAGGCAGGAGATTGGCAAGCGCGATGCGACAACTACCTGCTTCTGCACGTAAATTTCTCAACGCGAGAGCTTCATGTGACGATTCACATCCTTGTAGAGAAGGTAGCGAAATTTCCCAGGCCCACCGGCATAGCAAGCTTGTGGGCAGAACGCGCGGAGCCACATAAAGTCTCCAGCTTCCACCTCTACCCAATCTTGGTTCAAACGGTATACTGCTTTGCCTTCCAAGACATAGAGACCGTGTTCCATAACGTGTGTCTCCGCGAATGGGATAACACCACCTGGCTCAAACGTGACGACTGTGACATGCATGTCGTGGCGCAGATCACTCGGGTCGACAAAACGTGTGGTAGCCCAAGCGCCATTTGTATCGGGCATCTCCGTTGGAACGATTTCCTTTTCATTCAAAAAAAGAGGGTCAGGTGTATCAAGTCCCTCCAGTTTCTCATAGGTTTTGCGAATCCAGTGGAAGCGTGCTGTAGCGTCGCCATCGTTCTTTAGGGTCCAGCCGCTTTTGGGTGGCAGGTATGCGTAGCCACCTTCAGTGAGTACGTGAGTTTTATCAGCCAGTGTGATGCTCACACTGCCCTCTACCACAAACAGAACACTTTGCGCGCCGTCGTCCAGTTCGGGGCGATTGCTCCCTCCGGTCGGCTGGACTTCCATGATGTACTGCGAGAAAGTTTCGGCGAAGCCCGAGAGCGGTCGTGCGATAACCCAAAGACGTGTCTTGTCCCAGAAAGGCAGAAAGCTTGTCACGATATCACTGAATGTGCCTTTAGGGATCACGGCGTATGCTTCTGTGAACATAGCACGATCAGTGAGCAGCTGCGTCTGCGGCGGCAATCCGCCGCGCGGAGCATAGTAAGCGCCGATTGGTTTGTCGCTGCCCATAGTGCGTTCTCGTGGAGTGAAATCGGTTAAAAGAAATAGTCAGAGTAAGAATGGTTTCAGACAAGCTGCCCGGGAGGATTGATGATGGGAAATGTAGTTTGCGACGTCAAAGAAGTGTTCCAGGCGAAATATCCCCTCATCGCCGCTTCCGCCCCGCGACGTTTTGCGGCATTCACCGGATTTGTGGGCCAAGTTGACGGCACCGGCCGTGGTTCGGCGAAAGAGGCGTGAAAGCCACCGTGGTCCGCTTGCCCCCGGCGAAACCATCGTGGCTTGTGGTGACTTACGTTGCACGGATTGACGTCGCGAAATACATATTAGTGAACTACATTTCTAGAAACTTGTTGCCCACATCCGTGAATGCGATACTTTTGCTAGTTCTATTGTATTGTTTGCTACCCTAGACTCATGACCGAATACTTTGTTTGCCTTAGTGAGGCGGTGCTCTAGAGATTGATGACCTACAAAAAAAAAAAGTCTAGAACAGAGAAGTTGGACAAAATTACTTTTATCGTTATATTTGCGCACAAAGCATTTCTATGTTGAGCTCGCCGTCTATGCTCATATTCCCCAATACTCTGAAAACAACGGGGCAGCCAATCTTTAGCCTCACGTCCTGTCTCCTAAACATCGGTTTGTGACATTATGCTCTCAATTACTCAGAATTCCTATAGCCTGTCTCTTCCATCGAGGCATAGTGCAGTAAGTGTTCTTACAAGTACCCAACAGTACATGAGGATCCGCGGCTCTGGCAATCCTGCAAGGCACAAATCCATGAAATCGCAGATCTACTACGGTACCACTGTGGAAGCAGTGGGTATGTAGCACGAGCAGCGACCAGCGTCAAACTCCAAGTCAGTCAATTGAATAATGACATATGAACTATACTCGACCCTAATTTTCTGGAGCGCCATGCACATACCAAACCTATTGGATCTTGCCTTATGTCCGGATACCAGGTATGCTAGCATGAACGCTAGGCCCACTGCGCCCCAAACCCGCCACCAACGGACTGACCGGATCAGGCAATCGAAGACGTGGTAGACCATTTGCAAGATTTACGAGTTAAACATGCTCGTGTTCGATGGATGCTCTATTGGGTGAATTCGAGTAGGCATCCTACTATCTTGCCACCTCATGTAGCGTCTTCCTCAACTGCACAAAATTCTCAGCAAAGCAGGCTGTACATAAATCTGACAGATATGTAATCTCACTTAGGTAGCGGATGCAGCCTGGCTACAGCGACCGGGCGCCGTAGCTGACAGAACTGAGTAGCCCGCTATTCCGCCCCCCCCGGCGACGCCCCGCTCCAGCAGTGAGGCACGATATCTTCATGGCCGCTGGCCAAGGTCATTTGCACCTCATGGTGTATGGCATCATAACTTATACGAGTTCAGTACGGGGTACATTACCGCCGATTGTGTTGGTGCTGCTGGGGTCCCCTTCTGTCATTGCGGGGTGCTGTGGGGGAGATTTTCACCGAATCTGTATATAGATTGCGAGGCAGCTCATTAGCGCTTATTAACTCTTCGTGTTCAAGAACTGTATACTGCCACTGATCCATCTGGCAAACTGCCTAATTTACAGTAGAAACACTAGTGCAGTGCGCTCTAATCGACGTATATAAGGAATGAACTGGGCCATCCAATTCTCGCTAATAGTCCAATCAATAGACATAGCTGCCATTCACATTTTTACATCTGTACTCGTCCAAAGCTAGCAGTACCCAACACCATTCTCTCATCATGTCAGCCATGCGCTCCTTTGCCATTGCTGCTCTTACCAGCACCATAGCTGCCGCCACTACGTCCATGGATGCTTGTGCAAAACAATGCACAGAAGAATTCCACGCCTGCCGAGAAAAGCCCGATGCCAACCAGTCTTTGTGCGGCACTGACTACGGTAACTGCCTAGGCTTTGCGCCGTTCGATGGCAACCACCCTACCATTACTGCGTGCTCTAAGATAACTATGGCAACGACTACTGCAGCAGTAACCATGGCTGATTGTGCTAGGAAATGCACAGAAGAGTTCCACGCCTGCCGAGAAAAGCCCGGTGCAAACCAGTCTCTGTGTGGCACTGACTATGGAAACTGCCTAGGCTTTGCGCCTTTCGATGGTAGCCACCCCGTTGTCTCTGCCTGTTCCAGTACGGGTTCTGCCCCGACGAATCCTCCCGCAGTTACCGGCGCAGCGGGACGTGTTGAGCCTGTTCTGGGCCTGGTTGCCTTCGGAGCCGCCGCCCTGCTATAATAAGTACATGCGTCACCTGCTGGCCCTACGAGACGGAACGAACGGGTAAATGTTAGATTGGTGGACCTAGATTGAGTTGGCTGGACGAAACACATCTCTTTCAAATGAGAGACTGCTGATAAGTAGACACTTGAATGCTATGGGTTCTTGATCATTGCTAAAGGGGCCCTTTGTTATCTCTAAACACCTCATCGTACCAGTGCTGGCCCTCCTTCTCTTCCTCAAATCTGCACACGTCTCGGAAATCGACTTCCTCTATAGGCTCAGCTTTGTCGCCAGGCGGAGAGATAAATTTTCTCGGCCGGCGCTTTGTAGTATGAGAAATTGGTGCTGTATACACAACTTTGCTGCCATTTTCTGTGTCCAGCATAGCAAGCGGTTGGAGTTCGGTCCTCTGGAGTTGCATCGTGACCAAAGCGCGGAGATGCGGAAAATACCATGTCCTATCCCACCATTGTGTACGGCGCTCTTTGCGCCCATCTTTATGCGCATTATGATGCACTATTACCGGCACTGCAGTTGTATAAAAGTCTGCATATAATGGCATTTCCTCCCACGAAAGGTTTTCACGATCTTTAGCCACGTCGGCGAGCGGGTTATGCACGCCGGATAGGTCGTTCGGAGCTCCTTCTAGCCGTACTGGAGAAATTCCTAGATCAGAAGAATATTCTGCTATAGTAGTCCGGTTACTGAGACGGATGAATTGGCCATCGTCGTCTTCCATGACCGTTGGGATAAAAACGTTTTGATAGTAGTCCAGGCCAACGTGATATTCCATATTCTGCTGAATGGTGGTTGCCTCCTCGCCGATGGGTAGCGCTCTGGATCTGTGCAACATTCGTTGCCAATTTCGCCACACTTCCTGCTCTCCCAGCACCTCTCCAAATATTCCCTGGTCACTGAAAAGGTGGACATCATTGGCGATACCTGCATCCATCTTGTGCTTGGCTTGACGAAGGAACTTTCTCATGTCTCCAACGGGACCCATGATACTGCCACTGTTAATAAACTTGGGGCGAATATCATGATAACCGTTGGGATTAACTTTTGGATCCATGTCCGTTGAAGGGCCATAGAGGTCCGAGGGAAGAGGGCTGTCAGGAAGTGCGTCGCAGTGGAGGTTCGAACCCGCGTCAGGGAGAGGAAAGCACTTTTTCTGCGTCGAGACGATGATGGTTTGCTTCATGGGCACATCATTTCCATTCCATTGCTCTGCCAGTCTTTCGTTTGCTTTGCGGTTGTTCTCGTGAAACCGCTGAAGTAAAACCTCAGGTGGCAGCTGGAACCAAATGTCGTAGGCATCGACAATGAGAACTAGATCATTATCGTTCAATTTGTCGTCGGCATGGCCACTCTCACCAGTTACACCATCGAGATATTCCAGTGCTCCTGTGATTTTGCCGAGGTGAGAGCTGCCAAATCCCCCACCTTTGTGGAAATCTTTACCCCAATTGACGATGATGGGGCTGGGATATCCGATCGCTATCGCGCTAGTAAGCACCTTGCACAGGTCGGGACCTGGGCCGTCAACGGGCACGACGATTACAAAACGTCGATCTTCAGTATCTTTCGAGGCCGATGTCTTGGAATATGTTGCCCCTTTGCCCAGTTTTCGAATCGTTGAGAAATCATCCCGCCCCTATTGCGACACAGGCATATTAGCAATCAGTCACCTTAGGTTGGCGTAATACGAACTTGTATAGTCCCAGCGGTCAGAAGTATTGCTATAAGAGCGGCAATTGCCAAGGCAAAAACAACATTCCGAGTAGGCAGCTTGCGAAGTCGCCCAGGTAGAGTGGACATTCTTGAAGATGCCCTGGTTTTGGGGCTTGAGTTTGCCGGAGATCTCGCACCTAGAAAAAAAAATGAGCATTCCCGGTTCACGTCTGTCCCGGTATGTTAAAAAGGCATTAAAGAGGCAGAAACATGTTGTCTACTCTGAAAATCCGTTGCTTGTTCTTAAGATTGAAACCCTTTTTCCCGACGACAGGAAATTTGAGGAAAGGCGGGTCACCTTCAGCGTGACGCCTAGTTCTTCGTCTATGACGGTTGTACCCATAAACTGGCCCTTGGCCGTGCTCTGTCCCTGGACTTGCTGGCTGCCAGCGTGTTCCACCACTGTGATCTTGGCGAAAGGCTTGCTCCTTATTCGCACCAGCAAGCGCAGGATAAGTTAGCTGCATTTAGGGCCACGCTAGTAGAGGAGGATAACCTCCGGCTAGAATCCGCTGGACAGTGCCCAACGTGGGTACAGCAAGCCTTGCGAGTGGCTTTATTGGCACCGGGCTAGATAATAATAATTAAAATAATAATAAATTGTTGCTATCAAAGGAAGACCACCCATTCTGCACAATGATCCCGGCATATTGTGCTCAGCTGAGTCCGTACTTGGTGTCAGAGGCAGAGGTTTCCATCTTTAATAGCCTTCTGACATTCTGCGTCGCCTTGTCTTCGTAATGACCCGAACATTTCTTCGTAACTTCTAGCTAGCGGGGAAAATTTAATAAGACTATTAATTGCCATTTTCTTACGCTTGAAATCTCTGAAATTGTCCCATCACCCTTCCAACTTTCATGTTTTGTGTTAGAGCCGCAGTATACCGCGAGGACTTTTATAGGACAATGTCCTAGCAACGTACAGGGTATCAGCTTCGAGTGAATGATATATTACGTATTAAGTGCAAACTCATTAACTGGCTAGGCGTGTCGTCGCCGAATTCCTGGTGCAAAAAGCAAGGAGCGTCACGATTGTTAGCCGAGGCCGACGGAGACCCAGAAACCTATGGTGTCTAAGCGGATGTGGTGGGTACTTGCCGGTCACTCATCGGCCGCATCGGGTTCTCCCGAAGAACCGGCATGTACTCCGTACCGCCCGCCAAGCTGTCGCACCCTTAGAGGGCGATTTTGGAGTACATTTATTATAGTCTTCGCTTATCTTACTAGAAAATATGAAATCTTGTTTAAGTTGCATCACAACGTGACGACGAGAATGGCTCACCCTTTCGTGGCCAACTCCCATGTCCTCCACCGCGCCTTTGCGGCGCACCCAAAGCGAATCGTCCGCACTGACGGCATCCGCCTGATACTTGAATCTGGTCAAGAAATATTGGACGCATCAGCGGGACCATCCGTTTCTTGCCTAGGCCACTCGCGGCCTGATATTGCGCAGGCTGTGGCTGAACAACTTATGGAGGTGCCTTATGTTTACTCCGGTTCTTGTTTTACGTCAACAGCGACTGAGCAGCTGGCAACGCACCTTCTGCGGGATCGTCCTGGCGGACTGTCCAAAGCAATCTTTGTCAACTCGGGCAGTGAAGCAACAGACGCTGCACTGAAGCTTGCGTTCCAGTACTGGCGGGAGGCGGATCAGCCGCAGAAGCGGTTTGTGATTGCGCGCAAGCAGAGTTATCATGGCAACACAATTGGTGCCCTTTGTGTTTCAGGTCACGACTCTCGCAGAGCTCTGTATAACGATTGGCTGTCTAACAATGTACGCTTCGTGGACCCTTGCTTCGCCTATCGATTCAAACGCCCAGGCGAGTCCGACGAAATGTATGTGCAGCGCCTGTCCAATCAATTAGAGGACCAGATTCTTGAGCTCGGCCCTGGTAATGTGGCTGCCTTCATTGCAGAAACTGTCAGCGGTACCACTCTCGGCTGCGCGACCGCTACCGAAGGCTACTTTAAAGCTGTTCGGGCGCTTTGCGACAAGTACGACATTTTACTCATCCTAGATGAGGTATGTTTAAAACCTTTAGCTGCCATTAGCTGTACAGTTAAATATGCATACCTAACCTTTGTTGTAGATCATGTGTGGCATGGGCAAAACTGGAACTATGCATGCGTGGGAGCAGGAGGGAATTCGCGGCCCCGACATTCAAACTATTGGCAAAGCTCTCGGCGGCGGCTTCATCCCCCTTTCAGCCGTGCTGCTTCACCAGAAAATATTTGATACACTAGCTACAGGATCGGCTGCGCTCGCTCATGGGCACACATTCCAGGTGAGTACACTCTTCAGCGGTCGTGATCAAGTTAACTTATAATCCACGAATAGGCACACCCCGCGGCTTGCGCCGCGGCCCTATGCGTCCAAAAGGTCATCGAAAAAGAGGATTTAATCAGTAAAGTCGCATCAAAGGGCGAAGCGCTCGGGCATTTGTTGCGGCAAGAGGTTGAGCCTCTCCCTATGGTTGGCGATGTTCGCGGTCGTGGTCTATTCTGGTCTGTGGAATTCATGATGCACAGTACTGGTCGGATACCACCTCCTCGGGAAGCCAAGTTCTGCGACCGCGTGGTTAGCCGTTCCTTAGAATTAGGATTGAATATTCTCGGAAACTTGGGTGTGACTGGGGAGGTGTACGTGGATCACGTCATAATTTGTCCACCTTACGTTGCCACTGAGGAAGAGCTGCACGACATTGTCAAGATTCTTGTCCGTGCGATACAAGATGTGACAAAGGAAATGACCTCTTGGATTACCAAAAGTGTCAAATCGGACGACAAAATTGCGGCGCCTTTGCCTGCCGCAAAGTCAATGGGTACGTCAATGGTGTCAATGGACATGCGGAATGAGGACGAATGGCAAGAAACTTGATGGAGTAATATTTTAGCATACAAAGTGAAAGTTTTAACTTATTTCGGAGTCATTGGACGTACTAGGACATTGCGCCGCGTGAACGTCACGAACTTGCAGCGCGTAATTGAGCATAAAATGGACGAGAGAAGCATGTCGCGCAAATACTCGCCAAATTAGCTGTGAACTGCCTTCCACAGACTTTAGCAATGTAGATGGAGTATTTCAGACCTATTCTGCATATAAAGATCTAATTCCAAGCTATACATTATCCATTGACCTTCGGGGCACTTCACATGCAGAACCGTTGAAAAAAACATTTACGTCTCAATGGCAACGTATTCAACCCAGAGAAAGACTTGTTCATTGATTTCCTAGATTAGTTACTCTAGATTAAAATTCAGCCATTTCACCTCACGAACTGATTGGCATAGTCAGCTCCCAGACCGACCTCCTCGTAATGCTTCCTTGCGAGCAGCAACTTGCTAAACACATCTTCCACACCAACAGGGTTGCCATCTGGGTCAACGTAGATGTAAGCACCAGTCACATGGAATAATGTTGCCATTTCCTTGACGTCATCGGGGACGTGAAGTTTGTGAATATCCCCCGGCGGCTCGAAAGCGTAGCCGCCTTCAGTCGCCCACCAAGGGTGCTCGAGATAGTGCCAGCGGCCCCGGAGAACGACAGCATGAACTGGCCCGGCATGGCGATGCCTAGACAGTATGCCCGACTTCCGTACACGAAGAATATTGACAAAGTAACCTTGAGAGACGCTGAAACACAGTGGTCGGAACCAGACGCCAGGGCTTTGAGGTACCCACAACCGCTCGTCACACTCTAGGTTCATGATACCCGGCTGCACAAGGTCCTCCAGGACATTGGGAAGAGGAGCTCCTCGGTAAGGAACGGCAGCTTGGTCATAAGTTTGCGCCTTTTTGGAAATTTCCGTGTCGGATGGCGTCTCAGACATATCTGGTTTTTCTGCAGGTGCAGGTGCCATGATCCGAATTGTCGCTGCAAGTACTTGCGTCGGTGTTATAGAAGTGGCGTTCGATGAAGTAACAGAGTATGTGCCTGCAATTATTAGACGTCTTTTGGTTCAAGTGGCTTTAAGTCACTTTCCAGTAAATATTTACAGCCGTAGCAAATTCGAACCCGAAACTCGCGACTATCTATTCCCACACACACTCGTCGCCCCCCCGGCCGGTATGGGTTATGGGGCGTCGGAGTGGCGTCGGCTTCTCCGAAATGGTCGGTGACCTTACCCCGTAACCCTTGGTATACCCCCGCATTGCAAGGGTCGGGATGGCAGCCGAGTTTGGGGGGTTGATGATGGGGGATTTATGGGCTCAAGATTGGTCGGCAGCAACCTGAACAGAGAACATGGAAGAGAAAGAATCCGGGGCGCGGACGAGCTGCGATATCGGGTAGGCAGACTGTTCCGTGCACTTCAAGGCGATCATCTGCACAGCGCAATCACCAGAATTGGTGCATACAGCGGACCCTCAAAGCCATGGGGCCCCTAGAACCTAGATTGATGGAGGGTGCTGCTAAACACCGTCGAGTTTAAGAGACGCGAACACTCTCAATGTTGCAGTAGACGTTGCGTTGTGCTACGTCAGGGCAAAGAATAGAAAATTTAGTCCGCAGTATGTTAACTACATGGGCTTGTTTCGCCGTCTGGTGCTGTTCATCTGCGAATGTACCAACAAGCAAAGTCTAATCAGTTCAAACAACCACACGGTTGTCGTGTGTTAGAAGCACGCCTGATTCGCGTCGAAAAGTATGTGTCAGTGTCTTTAGTGGCAAGCCTAACGCGCTAAACGGTTCCAAGTGCCTTGGGCTGTGGAGTACGTGCTGAAATGTGGCTTGGCCTTGAAACGGCCTCACTTCAACGCTACACTACCCTTGAGATCAATCAATCTCTGTAGGAAGACTCATTGATGCTTCGAAACGGCTCGAACTAATCTGCTGGACAGCTGTCAATAGTTGCCCAACACGTCAGCAACGGCCTCGGGGATGGAGATGCCTGTCCGCCCGGCAAGCTCCGGCCAGAGTCCTTTGCCGGCTGGTCGCACCGGTCACGCCTGTGCACAATGCAGACACAGGTGGGTAGATTTACTCAAAGTGACAGCTAAAACTGCAAGTTATTGACATGGCACTCCAGAAAGCAAAAGTGCGGCGGGTTCACACATGGCATCAAATGCCGACCGTGCACCACACGCCGTGTCAAATGTAGCTTCCAAGACGAGGTGATGGACTTGCGTCACAACCCGTATCTGCGGCTGAAGTCACCTGTCCTAGACACGGCCAGCGAGGACCATAATGCGGCCGAGAACTTTGCAGTCTCTTCCACGTCTGCTGCCCTAATACCGGCTTTGTCGTCCCTGGAGAGAAGAGACGACGGTGTCGTATTTTCTGGACCTGGCGACGCAGCCCCTATATCTACGAACACTGAGCTGCCAAGGCAGCTTCAATATTTGACGGAAAGGTGCGTTCTTTTGTGATGGGCTGTAGCTCAATCAAGTTGAAACTGACCATATGTGCTAGAGTTATCGATCTCGAGAGACGGCTGATCTCTGCGCAAGAGGGGAGAACCCCAGACAACAGCAGAGACAGCGGAATTGAGGCCAATACGAACAGCAGTCATCACAAAGTATTTCCATGCACTTCAATTCCTCGGACCCAAACAGCTCTCAATCTTTCTACAGAGTCTGGGTCAACACAACAGCAACAACAGCAGCATTACCCATCACCGCCGCTCGCCTCGTAAGTTTACTTTGTCTTCAATAACTATTAAGAACCTCGATACGCCTCATTTACCTGCACATACTACGTCTTAAGGTGCGATGGCACTAACACCAACAGATTCTCTAGCTCCCCAGGCGCCGCTATGACCGACGGTCCGCTCAAAACACTGAACAGTTTGCAGACCGATGATCCAGTCGAGTCTGAAGTGCATGACCCCATAGCACGGCCAGTAATAACACAAGGGGAGGCATATGTCATATTTAAACTGTGTGTCGCATTCATTAACCCGTTACCTGCTAAGGTGCAATACTGACTGGTATAGGTTTTTTACCCGTGGCCATCCCAATGCGCCTTTTCTAGATGTGGATTTGGATTCCGACCCAGACCGTGTCCGGGAAGAGAGTACCCTACTATTCCTCGCTATACTTTCTGTTGGAGCTCGCTTTTGGAGCGCATCATCGCAGTAAGCACCACGGCCAAAAGGTATGGAATGAGAGTTGCTCACCGTCAGCAGATCGGATTGCTGGCTCCACCCTCGGTATGCCGAAATCATTCGTTTACTAGATGGTGAGATGATGCGCGTGACTCTGCGTCCAAGGCAAGAAGACCATAAGCTAGAGACTGTGCAAGCACTTATGCTGTACGCACACTGGATGCCTATAGATGTCTCTGCTGATAAGAAACGGTACCATTCTCGGTTCTCGGAAGCGGGCGCTTGGCACTGTCTGGGCTTGGCTATTCGTTGGGCAACCTCTCTGGCGTTAGACCGGAATTGCCATGTCAGTTTTCAGCGTCCCGAAACAGTGACAAGAATGGACGTCCGCAAGTTTCGAACTATGCTTTATCTCACAGAGAGTGATCATTAGTAAGTGCCATGGACAACTGTCACTTTTTCTAACTCTCCGTTCATCAGCCATGCTAAGACGCTCCAGCCTTGCTCTCTCGGCTCGCCGTCCGTCCTATCTCAATCCAGAGGCCCTGAATGGTACAGTTGCAAGCTTTCTGCGTTGTCCGTTCGTACAATCTACCGATATGCGTCTTGTATCCCTATTCCAGGTTGCATATGGCGCTCACTTTACCAATTGCCGACCGACAACGATTGAAAGCGTCGAGGCGTTTGACAGAGACGTCCATATAGTCGAAAAACAGTTCATGTCCAATCAAGACACTCAGTCAACGGATACTATGTACCAGCATTTCCCATTCACTTCTCTCCGCTGGTACCGTCTGTCCTATACATGCGCCTTTCTCGACAACATAGATCAGAATCAACGGAAGGGCACAGCGCTGATGTGGGCGATTGAGTCCGCTACCCAGATCCTGGTACACTTGTCTATGCCACCAGCTTCCGAAACGATGGATTCGTCTATAAGTGCTATGCAACTGGAGCCCGATCCTGGAGTTGTCAATCTCTTATCATTTGCTATTGACCATTACTACGTTGTAATTTCGTATGCGTCTTTTTTCCTCGTAAACAGCTGGTTAAGGAAATTTGTTGACTGTAAGTACAATATTGATCCCCGCTCTGAAAGTACCCTTTACTAACACATGTATGCCGCAAAGTAAACCTTCAATTTGACTCTCAGAAATTAAGCGATTCACAAGAACAAAACCGATCAAACTCGTTTTTATACCGCTTAATTGATCTTGCTGCTCGCACTCTAGAAGCATCCAGTCCTCCAGACGGGCATCTGGCTCGCCGATATGTGCTGCTGCTCAGCAGCATGGCAAATTTGGTCCTTACCGATAACACGCAGTTAAATGGCACCAGTAGTGGCTCACGAGCAATTGAGGCAGACGTCAGCATGTCCGAGCAGTTACAAACCGCTATGGGAGAAGACTTATGGGAAATGTGGCAGCAGGCGGGCTTGGAGCCCATAAATTGGCAAATGTCAGACTTTGGTCCATGAGAACTTGGAAGCTCTTGAAGCATGTATAGAAATAGTGCCTGCCAGGTAGCGTGTTTTATTCAAAATATTATCGAGTTCTAAGCGTGCTAAACTGAAGCATTTCTTTCACAGATTCGAAATTGCAAGTTATCTTCCTTCATGCCGAAGTGATTGTTGAAACAGTCTCTCTCCCTACACCTACAGCTGCTTCTTAATTTCCTTTCTTGCCTTCCACTAGTTCGGCCAGTTTGATCTGCATGAGAAGCGACAACTCATCGTAGACGTTCCATTCATCCACAATCTTGCCATTCTTGTAATGGTAGTGCGTCATACCCATGATCTGCAGTCTCTGGCCCTTGGGTTTGCCGAGCTCGGTTAAAATGCCATGACCAAGTAGGTGGCCCTCAATGATCCAACGCACAGCAACCTTCACTCCTCCTTCATCACAAGGGTTTGAGCAGATGTGCTGTGGCGTGTAAACGCCATCTGGTATTGAGCCCAGAAGTGCAAGATGCTGGTGAAGAACGGCCGCGGGGCCGTACAATTCGACCATCTTAGGTCCATGGTACTGGGCATTCTGCGCATAGACCTTGCTGATACGGCCAAACATGCGCTTATTCCAGACTTCGTACAGCCACGAAAGTGTCTCCGCCTCGATCTCGTTGTTTGCGATAGAAGTGTCGGCGTCATCCTCAGGGAGCTGCTGGCCAATAATACGGCGGTTCTCACCAATATCAACAGCCTCAAGATTTCTATCGAACAGGGCCTTGGCCGTATCGTAGGCCAATGCGTGGGCATCGATGCCGAGTTGCTTGACAATAGCCATATTATCGGCGACAACCCACTCGCGATAGATCTTGTTTTTATAGATCATGCAGTCCGCGATGGTGCGAGATGTAAAAGTCTTGCCAGTGGGAGGACCGAAATGGCCATGTTGAGTGTGCCTCCCATGACCAGTGACCAGGTGCGAGGTATAGAAGCCCTCTTGGTCATTGCCGTTCCACAGAACCTGGGTAGCCATGCCGCGACGCTCTGGGAACGACACTAGACGCTGGATGGTGTCTCGCACAATTGTCTCTCGGTCGTAGATGGTTCCCATTGTGCCATAGAGAATGCAGTTGTGGGTGTAGTGCGTATATATGAGACCAATGTCGCGTTCGTCCCAAATTTTGTGCGTGCATCGAACAATGTAATCGACAATGTCTGTGTAGCAGTCGTCAAAGCCGTCCATGGAGTGGGCTCTCTTTCGGTTGTAGGGCGTCACTTCAGCATAGTCATTACGCTCAACTTGGAGGACGGCATTGCTCGAGGTATCCCCAGCCGTGCCATTAATGGACGAGTGGTCATCGGTAGCTCCATCTCCATTCTTCAGAGAGTTCTTCTGCATGGCGAGCGAAAGACTATCCATGTTAGGCATGTTGAAAGGCCAGTCAACAGTAGAGATTATGTCAAGGAAGTAAGCTACAAATAACTTCTGGCAAAGCGATGTCGGCTTTACTGGGACTTTTAAGCCATGGAAGTGTATACCCGCCGCCCCTCCAAGGACCTGTCGGGTGGCGGGGGTCTGTAAGCTTCGGGTGCGGGCTGGCTAGGGGGGTTGCTGACGTTCGGGATCCCCGATCAGGGCATGATTTTGGGGTAAACGGCGTACTCCAATGCGGGCATCGTATTGCGGGCTCAGAAGGTGTACTGGACGAGAATTGGGCCCACAGCGGGCTGAGAGAATCGTGTGCGCCGCAGGTCGGTGAGCCGATACTCTATCGGGTTCTCCCGATGCGACCGACTCACGTAGGTCCGGATGGAATGGAGAAAAAAAAAATAAAGCCGGTCTTAGGTGAGGGCAAGGCGGCGGTGGCATTCAACGCCTGTGTATAGAAGATAGAAAAAGTGTATTACATACAGTAGTGAATTTTCCGTAACGGCGGAGCGGTAGGGGAGTGTAGCAGCTGCGTTAAGGGAACTAAGTGCTGGACATCATTGTAAACCCACTTAGCAGCTGGTAAAGTCGCACTGAACGTTGCAAAAATTACGGAGTGGACTAGGCACATATCGACTGACGGTTACTTTCCAGAAGCAGTAACACTTTGCATTACTAAATAAAATCTTCGCCCTTATTGGGCTCAATACATTTGCCTGTTTCTCATTTCAATAGGTAAGAAGATCATGAGAATTGCCGAGAACCAGATGCCGCCCGCGCCAAGCCAGAGGACGCCAGATGCTCCCTCCGCAATGTATTTTTGACCAGCAATAGGGGCCACAATGCCCGCAATTCGGCCTAAGCAAGAAAGCATACCACTTGCGCTAGCACGGTATGTTGTGTCGAAAAGCTCCGGAGCTGAGGCGTAAAGTACAGAGTTGAAGTAAATCTGCATGATATACTCGAAAGCGTTGAGGCCTACGTAGCCCGCCGTGGTTTTGACCTGTGTGTACATGGCCATGGCCAATCCTTGGAGCGTTGCAGAGATGACGAGCGACCACTTTCTACCAAGAAGTGGCATTTGGACAGAAAAAAGGGCGATGATCGCTCCCATAATACCAGGCAGGTAAATATACACGTATGCGCGGTAGGTGTCTGAGACGCTGCTGGCGCCGTCGTCGACATGGTTTCGGAGTAGAATGATGGGCAGAAAGGCGCCGGCCAAATTAAAGGACCAGTAATTTCCCTGCGATTGTTAGCACGGCAGATAAATGACTCAAGAACAGGAATAATATACCATGTAAGCGAGTCCAAGAAGAACAAAAGTCAAAGAGCCACGCTTTGTGGAAAAAAGTCCACGAAGGAAGCCGAGGCTCGTCACCGCGCGAATCATGACACCCTTGACGTCTGATGCAGCGACCTTCCTTTCGGAGTCAATTTCCATGGCGCGATCAATATCGCGAAAGTCCTCAATCGTTACTGTTGGAGCAGGGGCCCCGTTGAACTTGGCGATCTTGTGAAGAACATCAATGGCATCCTGCTCGCGATTCTTAGCCACAAGAAACTTTGGTGACTCATAGAACCTAAACAAGAGGTAACGAGCAAAGAATATGGAAAGCGTCATGGCACCAATAACAATTACCAAGTATCTCCAGCCCATGTTGCTCGAAATAGAGCAACATGGTTCGCCAGCAGTGACGGCATTGCAGGCTGGCAATGTTGCGTCGCATCGAAACTTAGCAGCGGTGCCGTACGCAATGACCGAAGCAATGACAACCCCGATCGGCTGAAACATGCTTAAAAGAGCAACAAGATATCTTTTACTGGGTGGCATGAATTCCAAGGCGATGGTGGCATCAATGGGAATGTTGCCGCCAAGTCCAATGCAAGCTAGGAAGTAGACGCCGCAGATAGCGCCGTAATTGTACTTGGCAGCGGCCTATTGCAGAATTAGCCTGTTTTCTCTCCTTCTTCAGCCAGTAAGGCCGCATACGTACAAGAAGCATGCCAAATATAGACGTGATAAGGCACGTAATGTTGAAGGCCCATTTGCGTCCTATAGTATCTGTAATGATGCCGAATGCAAAGGCCCCGACACTACATTTTCGTTAGACTTGCGAAGAAAGAACAACTGAAGAAAGATACCTACGCCAGTCCAGCATTTCCACAGGTGAACATGAGGCCTTGCCTGTCAGCAGGGACATTCATCTCTTGGCTATAGTTAAAAATTAGCAAATGGTGCGACGGTATTCGCTGGCACTGTGACTTACAATATAGCCGTGGCCATTAGGATAATGCCTTTCCCCCATGCCAGGTCAAGAAAGTATCCAAACCCACACAGCAACCAAATACATTTTTGGTATTTGCCGAATCCGAACTTGTCGAGTTCACTGGTAGGAAAAAAACTGTTAATAGCTGAGCTTGTGTCGTCAGCAACTGGTCACCGTACTTATTGATCAAAGCTGCCTTCTGCTCGAAATATGTGAGATTGTTGTCGACGGCTCCTTGCAACCCATCTTGTAAGATGCCACCTTTCGATTGGGTTCCAGTGTTTTCCGATACGGCTTTATAAGCCGAATGAGCCTTGCTGTCGCTCGAAACTCTCCCATTTGATGCTTTTTCTGATGATGTAGACATTTGGCGAGTCGGTATAAAGAGTTGCAAATAAAGTAGTGGTTTGCAAAATCCAACTTTTGGGACTGACGCAGCTAGACTATATCTGGATTTTTCCTTTCCCCAGATTCTGTCTAGCACCCCAGACTGGGCGCAGATCAGGGCCCATAGTCTGAGTCCGCCCTCCTAAAGGCAGCATCGGGAGAACCCGACAGGCGTCGGGTAACCCGTTAACCACCATCCCGCCCTCTGGCCGAAAGACTCCTGCGTACTGCCGTTTTGGGACTGACATGAGGGGCTTTTGGGCCGGGACTGGCCTATATCGGTGCTTATCGCTGCGGGGAAGCCAGTTGTGGGGAGGCTAGCTGGTTCTCCTCGAAGTTAACCGGCAGGCATCTCCGTTGCCCTCTGTTATCAGAGCGCTTGGCAACACAATAGTTGTCATTGTATGACTAGTTGTAGTTTACCATTTCGTTTGTAAATCTATGTTACAAGCTCACTGGAGTCGTTAAGAATGCTCGGTAAAGATCCTACAAAACCCTCGGGTCAAACCTGGGAACGAATTGCCTTGAACAAGCAGGCGCAAAGAGATGCAGCCCTTCCTGCAGAATGGCAGTTACCTGACAACTTGGTTCCCGAAACCCAGCTCAATGTCATGAAAGTTGCGGCTGAGTGCGGCTTACTTTCGAGTCGCGAGCTGCAGATTACAGATACGGATGCAGCCCTGCTGGTATAGAAACTGGCTACCCGGGAGTACAGCTCATACGAGGTCAGCCTTGAGAGCGAAGAATAAATGCTACTCAAACATGATCTTGTAACCCTAACCCTAACCCTAACCCTAACCCTAAGTTAGAAGTATAGGTTGCTTTAGCATACCTCTACTATAGCCAATAGATATTAGCAGTAGGGCTATTGATATCACTAAGTATATTGTAGGTATATGTATAGTGATTATTGTTGTAGGTCTTTTCTTCTAATCTATAGACCTATACGGAGTATGTGCTGTCTATTTATGCGGCTAGATGTGGCTGACTCAGCGTCACTATTGACCGTGAGCCTGCATGTAACACTACCTTAGAGGCTTATATTTTATTCTGCCTCTTGCAGGCTCTGAACGCTATATATTGTCTACCTATTGGCAGGCCGATTGGTTAAACTGCATCTAGACAGAGACATCTACTATAGATTACTACGCCTTGAGAAGAGAGTTGGAGGTGAATCTGGAGAGTTGGTAACACGATATATACTAATCCTCGTTAAGACAGAGCTTTCTTTAACAGGTACATTGCTATGCACCTATATATAGTTACTAGCTATAATTGTACGGCTACTGATCTCTTAAACTGATACTAGAAAATGCTATACTTATTCCGTGCTATGATGTTATTTCTCTGCAAGCTGCACCTGGAGAGCTTGCCAGCTCCAGCTTAGACATCAATCGCTTCCAACGCTTCCCACGCTCATTATCATCAGATAGCGAAGAACAAAAGATCTGAATGAGCGAAGACTATAATAAAACAGAACTCAAAGTATACCTTACAGTTTGCAAACGCCCTGCATCGTACGCATGACTGTAACGTCCCGCACAAACGCCTTGGGGAGTGTATCGATCTTGTCGGCCTTGAGCACGCGCCACTCGGCCGCCGCCGCCTGGAACGCCCCTCTCATGCTACCTGTGACAAAGATAATGCCAAAAAGGTTTGACAGCAGATTATCTGGGTGCTTTACAGTGTCATAAATGGAGTAGCCAATATCCGCAAACGCACCCGCCAGCTCGATAATAGTGCGCAGGATCGCGCCGCCGACCAGGCTCGCCGCCTCGCCCACAAATGGGATGAAGAAGAAGATGGCAGAGATGATGGCTGCGATGCCCTCCTGGCGGTCCTGCTCAATCTTTTGGTTGGCAATCTTGACGATGCCTTCCATATTCTGCACAGCTGCGCTCATTGACATAGCGGGCAACACCAGCGTGCTCGCCAGCTCCTCCCATGCGACGAGATAAAGTTCCTTTTGGTGGCTCTGCTAATGACGGCTACAAGGTCTTTAGAAACGTAAAGGATTATGGTGCAGTGGTATGTTGGCCATTCCTCATTGTATATCTATTTCTACAATGATGATACTGATGAGGCGTAAAGGGTGATGGCAAGGCAGACGATACCGATTTCATCAACAAAGCTATGTCAGATGGTGGTAGATGCGGTGCCGACTGTGGTTCTTCCACTGTTAAGCCTGCTATTGTCTATCTGCCTGGAGGGCACGTCTCGTCCAATCAAACTACGCTGCAGCTGAGGCTAACATAGACTGCAGCACTTACCGAGTCCGTCAGACAATTCCTATGTTTTACAACACTCAGCTCATCGGTAACGTATGTGTACTTCTACCAACTCATATGACGCAAGCTCTTACAATTCGTTGCAGCCAAATGATATGCCTATCATCTTGGCTGATGAAAACTTTGTTGGGTTGGGCGTTCTGTCCTCTGACGAGTACACTGGTGGCAACGGTGGAGCAGACGAATGGTTCATCAACCAGGTAAGATCGATGCCGTCATTGGCCATACAGCGCTGTAGCAATGCGATCCTAACCAAAATATTAGAATAACTTTTTGCGCCAAGTACGTAATTTGATCATCGACACTAGCAATGCACAGATGGACAATGTTGCCGGCCTGCACTGGCAGGTTGCGCAAGCTACCAGTCTTTTCAACGTCCACTTTTACGGATCCAAGGACAGAGGCAAGAAGCATATTGGTGTCTGTATGTTTATTTACTTCTTACCCTGTAATAATAAACCATTCCTTGCTCATCAAATATTTTACTTTAGTTGCCGAAAACGGTAGTGGCGGATTTATGGGCGACCTGATCTTCAGCGACACTTCCATCGGTATAAGATGTAAGCCTTTGCTACCTGGGTACGTGCCAATGAAGCTGCTAACGCATATTTAAAGGTGGAAATCAGCAATTTACTTCCCACTCTATGGCCTTCCTCAACGTAGGCACTGCCGTTGACCTGCTGTGGGACTGGGGCTGGACGTGGAAGAACATGTACGTCTTCAACACAGATATTGGCTTTAATATGGAGGGCGACTTTATGGGTGGCTCTATGATGCTCTTAGACAGCCATTTTGAATTCGTCAACCTAGGCATACACATTAAGAGCCAGAAAGGCGACACAGTCGAACAACAATTCTCTATGACGCTGGAGAATGTCTTAATGAGCGACGTGAAGACAATGGCTATCCATGAGGCTTCTAACACAAAGTTGTCTGGAGGCTCTTCGCTTATCAGTTCATGGATCCTCGGAAAAGTGTATGATGATGACGATGCAAAAGGTGCCTTTGTCACTGGCAAATCATCTAAGCTTGCGAAGAGAGAGCCAGAGCTGGTCATGTCCGACGGCGTTGCTAGGGATGGCTACTATATCCGCTCCAAGCCACAGTACGAACATAAGTCTAGTGATGACTTTTTCACGGTTGCAGGTACCGCCAGAGGTAAGATTCTAACCCCGTTCAATAAGAACATTTCATTAGCGACATCAGCTGACCGGCTTGAAAGGTGACGGGGTGACCGATGACTCTTTTGCTTTGGCACTTGCGGCCGCCACTGCGCGCGCAATGAATAAGATTCTGTACATTCCTATGGGCTCTTACATTGTTACCACTACCATTTTCGTAAGCGATCTATCCCTGTATAAGTCCCCAAGGAGCTATACTCACCGTCATCCTAGCTGCCACCTGGCTCAGTCATTGTTGGCGAGTGTTGGGCTCAAATCGTGGCCAAAGGGCCTGTAAGTCACATTTTCGCAGTCCCTGTCAATAAAACATTTTTTTAACTCTTCTTCAAGATGTTTGAGAATGCAGCAGACCCGCAGCAGGTGGTGTCTGTTGGGCACTATGGTGACGTTGGCTCCATGGAGATTCAAGACTTGCTGTTGACCGTACAAGGACCAACTGCCGGCGCTGTACTCATGGAATGGAACATCGCAGAAGACAAGCAGGGTGCTGCGGCCATGTGGGGTGAGTTTTTCATTGTGACTGGCCTGGTTGTACATGACACCTTGCTAACTCATTTTCAGATGTCCACTTCCGCATTGGTGGCGCCGCCGGTTCGAATCTACAAGAGTCCGACTGCCCTAAACTGACTGGTTCTGTTAACAAGAAGTGTATGGCTGGCTCTCTCATGCTTCACTTGACTTTAGAATCGTCCGCGTACTTGGAAAATGTCTGGGCTTGGGTTGCTGATCACGAACTTGATGGTGGTCCTAGCCAAACGCAGATTGACATTTATGTTGCAAGAGGTATTGCCAGCGCAGCTCCCGTCTCTTCGTGTTCCATTAAACGACTAACACTCTAAAGGAATATTGATCGAAAGTGTTGCTGGCCCCGTTTGGCTGTACGGAACCTCATCAGAGCACTCGGTTCTTTATCAATACATGGTCTACGGCGCACGTAACGTTGTCATGTCCATGGTAAGATTACTTTTAACCTTACACGTCGGTAAATTTACTAATTAAACCTCAGATTCAAACAGAAAGCCCTTACTACCTACCCGATCCTCAAGCACCTGCGCCATTCAAGGACAATCTCAACTTTCGTTCAGACCCTGACTTTTCGAACTGCGACTCGTCTAACCCACACTGCGCGGCCGCGTGGGGATTATCAATCATTAGCTCGACAAATGTCCGTGTATACGGCGCTGGCTTGTACAACTGGTTTCAGAAATATACACAACCATGTGTCGACACTCAAGACTGCCAACAGCGTGTTCTCAACGTTGAAAAGAGTGGAAAAGTTTTCCTCTACAATGTCTACACTATTGGCACCGTCGAAATGATCAACCACGGCACTGATAGCCCAGTACTGGCCAAGCTAAACACCAACACCAACATTCACCCCTTTACTTCTGTTGTGAATGCTTGGCTCCGCGCCTCGTCCGGAGAGTATGTAGATATCCAAGATAGAGGCGTTTCCGTATACTGACTTTTTTTCCAGGGCCGAGGGTGACGATAGTGACAAAGACGATGAAGATGAAGACTATGGCACTGTTACTTCATGCAATGGGATCTATGACACGCTAGAAGCCATTGAAACTGTCTACGATTCGATTCCCGATGCCTGCATCGACCAGTATCTTGCCAAGGCGTTTGCCAAGAACTTAACCGCAACCAGAGACAAGTACAACGACATTATCCAGGATGACTATGCGGGCAAATTTAAAATTTACCATGACGTGGTTCAGACGCAGTCTATCTTTGACATCAAAAAGTATATGCTGGACGAAGGTGCCGATGGCTGGCACTGTTCGGAACCCCTGCCGATCAAGTGCTGCGACCAATGCAGCAACGGGGGTGGCAACTACATGGACCGCGTCTGCTTCAACCTAGGCTGCTTTGGCTCCGATGAGGGTAACCCGAACAAGTGCAGCAATGGCGATGGCAGCAAAACGCCGTGCCCGGACACGGTAGGTGACTTTCCCGATGCGTTGGATTGGAACCTCGACGATGAGGACAAGTTTTTCAACAACATGGAAAACAAATACGGCATCCTGCGCGACTGGATTGAGTTCATCGACTACGACGTCTACTACAACTATGGCTGCGTCTGGGGCTGGACAGAAGTCGACCCCGAAGGCATGGCAAAGTGCCAAAAGGACACCGATACGTTTTGGCGAAACTACCCCGCGCTCAAGAAGGATTTCACACTGCAGAACCCCTCGGACATTATCAAGGGCGCATATGACAATACCACACGCTTGATTGAAGAGACAGAGTTGCAGATGGCTATGGCAGAAAATTTGCCATCATGGCGAATGGTTTCCATCCACCAGCTTGCTCCTGTTCCCGGAGGCGACCGCTTGATCAAGTCAGAGTCACCATTAAAAGACGCAATCTTAGCGGCAATCTCAGGAGGTAGAACATATTTTGAGTAGTCAACCTTCGTAGCATTGCCCTCGTTTGCAGCTGCCACAATGGCAGCTGCGGCACTGACAGTCTCATTGATGTGCAGCGATGCCCTGTCCAAGGCACGGGCCCTATTTGCGTGAGTACCATGGCGATCATAGTAGTTATTCACGCGCGGGTTGTTCAAACGCTCCTTGTTACGCGCGTTGGACTCACGCTGAGCCTGGCGGACGATTTGGAGAGCGCGGTCGAGCGTCGAGGTAGAGTTGACACCATGAGCACCTCGCGTACTGTTACTCATGAACTTGCCAAAACCCTCAACCCCAGGTAGAGGAAAGTCTGTTGGCTTGGTCACTGGGACAGTGACCTGCAGCTGCGGAGACGGTGGGTTGGCCAGCTGGTTCTTCATGCGCTCAGCGGTAGCATGGATATCCGACGTTTGGTCCTGGGTGAGGTCGGGATGGTTGAGCTTCCACTCTTCCAAAAAGGAGTCAACGAGGCCAAGTGCCACCTCTGTAAAGAATAAATTGTTAAATCAGTATCCTTTCTGAATCCTTCAAACTTAAACCTTGCATTACTCTTCCCATATAAGAAGCCAAGGCAGTTAACATACCAGCTGCTCGAGGAGACGATTGGCAAACGGCACCGCATGTCAAGAGTATTGGCAAGCCTAGTGCGACGAGCCTCATGATGTGCAATAGATATCCGAAGATATAATAAAATTCAAAAAAAAAAAAAAAAAAAAAAAAAACCGAAAAGGAGGGAAAAAAAAAAAAAAAAAAAAAAAAAAAAAAAAAAAAAAAAAAAAAAAAAAAAAAAACCCCGAAAAGGAGGGTAAAGAAACTATAAATATTAACTTAGTTGATTAAGAGTGAGCGGAGTCAACTATTTATACAGTCCCATCCAGTTTCTCACGTATTTTATACTAAACTCGCGGCGCAGTGCCACGCTGTGTTGTCAGCGGGCCACGGCACGCTTC
>PXYN01000396.1:0-13068 GCA_003056585.1 Lecanicillium sp. MT-2017a
ACACGTAGCGGCAGTGAGAGCTGTCGTGTGTGTCTATATGTGTGCCGGGGGTGCGTGAACATGAGGGTCAGTACGTGATAGGTGGTGATTGGTGCTTGGTGTTAGGTGCTGTGCGGTGATTGGGTGGGGGTGTGAGAAAATGAGTAGGAGAGGATATACGGGCGGGGTGGAGTGGTGGGTGGGTTGTTATGTGGGTATGGTGCTGTTTGGATTGGGTGGGAAGAGGGGGGGGGGGGGGGGGTTATGGGTTTGGCCGCACCG
Source organism: Lecanicillium sp. MT-2017a (assembly GCA_003056585.1). Lineage (NCBI taxonomy): Eukaryota > Fungi > Ascomycota > Sordariomycetes > Hypocreales > Cordycipitaceae > Lecanicillium > Lecanicillium sp. MT-2017a. The sequence continues at coordinate 262 of PXYN01000396.1, forward strand.
TAGCCTCGCTGACTAACTAGAGGCGAGGGTTCCTTAATATCTGATTAAAGGGTTTACGGAAGCCTTCCGTAGTGCACCTGCGGCACAGTGCTACACCAAACACCTATAATTATTGAGGCTGGGTTTACAGCCATTTGCACTTCTGCGCTTTTCTTCGTGTCAGGACCTGAAGCTGCAACAACAGCAGAGCCAAGCGCTGCAACGCTACATTGGACTGTGATGTAAGCCCAGCGACTGCTACGAGAATCCAATTGTCTCTTTTATGCACGGATTGTGACGACAATGGTTCCTATGGATATAAGGAGTGACTTAACAGAATAGATAAAAAACCGCTATATATTCCACTCTGCTTCAGTCTTTTAAACCTTACTTGCGAAGTTTCACGCCATGTACGGTTTGAACATGGTTTTTGAAGTGATCCAAGCTCGTCAAGAAATCGCCAAGATGCTGGCAATCGGGATGGCGGCATACGAAGTTTGCCTTTTCCTTTTCATGCCGCAGGTGAACGTTTTCAACATGATCCCTCATGTGAGAAACACGCTTGAACTTTCTCATACGAGCGGCGTGTGTTAGTCGCTCATCACCTACGCAGTAGATACACTGCGTTTTGCTCAGCAAGAGCGGTATATCTTCTCGCTTTGGTTGAGGCAGCTCCTCCGGAGAGTACTCTTTGTCGCTATCCAGACATGGCGGTGACGGCGGAGGCTGACGCACCTCCCGGCGAGCGGCGAGACGAACCATGCCATCTATAGCTCGAATTTTGCGAGCAGTTATCTCCCCCAGGCTCATGTCAGTACCGAAGTCGCAGAGAATGCTTTGTAAGTGTGTTCGCTCTTCGAGTTCGTGCTTGATCAGCGGTTCAGGGGTTTCGTCGCAAGATAGTCCTTTCAGCTGTCTCTCCAACTCTTCATTATGCATCCGCCGACGGTAAGCTTCCTGGAACGCTTTCGTCATGTCGCTTTTGAAAGCTTTCTTCGCATTCCGCAAGTCCCGCTGGAGCTGCCTATAGCCTTCCAGGGGCTCCTCTGGGGCGGACTTGATGAATCCATACTGCTGACGAAGTCGGATGGCCGTTTGCTTTACTTGCGTCATCAGATCCACTACCTCTGGGTCGGGAGGAAGCTTGTCCAGCTCTGTTTTGGGTAACTCCTGCGGAACCTCTGGGTTACATCTGATACTCATGTGTGCGAACGCGCGTGTCAATCCGTCAGCAGATGGGTCTCTTTCGAGGAACGCATCCTGCGTATTAAATCCGACGCGTAGGTTGAGGTAGGCGTTCGCTAAGCACCCCGTCATCGGGTCATGCCGCATTACCTGGTCCACGACAGCGGTGGGCGCGACTTTGAGCAGGGCATTGGCATTGCCGCGTCGCATGCAGTATGACGTCCACTTGTCTTCCGACCCCAAATCTGATCCAACCCTGTCCAGGTAGAACGCATATGCTGAGTATTTCATGGGATCGGTCATCGACTTTGTCCATCCGTCCGCCGCAGTCCGCACGGACCGTCGGAAGACAGGCGTTTTAAGCATCGACGTTTTCCAATTCACCTTGGTCGCCTTCTTCCCAAGATTAGTAGAGAAGAAAGGTGCCGCGTGCGAGAAGCCATCGACATCAACAGCGTTGTCACGAATAGCCCGCGCCAAGAGATGACTTATAGGGCAGAGAATAGCAAGGGGGTTCTCACGGAATAGGAAAACTGTTCTGCCGGCGGGTTAGCAAATCCATTAAAGAAAGTAAGACGTAGAACTCACGGCTTTGGCTTCCTGTCCGCGCCTTTATGATGGCGAAAGAAGACCTCCATGGCTAGTACATCTCGCCCTTCCATGTTTGGATCCTTGACAATCCAGAGGACGATATCCTCGTAGCATAGTGCTTTATGCTGTCGAGTCGCCTCCTTGCTGTCGCCATCCTCCATAACGGCGGTTGGCGGACAAGACTCCAACTTTCCTTGCAGCATGTCAACGTCATCGTTGGCATCATCACTATACTCAGTGTCGCTCGTATCGTCGCCGCTGCTCTCGCCGTCGCTGTCAAGGTTGGGCTCGTCAGAGTCAGCATCTGCGTCTGATTCGAAATCGGATTCCGATTCAACGCTAGTCGCCCGCTTTCGGCGTATTCTGCTCTTGAAGCGGCCTGGCTTGGACCGTTGCCGCGTGCCCTGTGGTGCTGCATCAACGTCGACCGCCCGGTCACCGCCCGGGTCCTCCACATCAGAGTCGTCAAGTAGAGGATCCGCAGCGCCTCTGTATTTAGTCCCATCAACGAGTTCTGCGGGCCGACATGCTGTGTATGCCTGGAACAGCATGATTGTTGGGAGGTCAAGGCGGTCATCCTCGGTGGGGAATATGCTGCGGTCGCGCGACCAGTGGTGCGTAAGACCCAGAAACAAATCATCTACGCTCATGACAGGTTTAGTTGCCGGCTGGTCATCAAGGTGAAACTTTTCTTTCAGGGTAGTATTGATGTACTTGAGAATGTCAGCGTATGGCGGCATGGCGGAAAGTGCGGCTGCTGGTCGGGTACCTTTCTAATCTCCTCGCAGTCGTTTGGATTGACAACTATTCCGTTGTTACAGCGGCGGTAGAGCATTTTGAAGTCACGCCAATACTGGTTGACGGTCTTCTTCTTGGACCTTTTCCGTCGCTTCTGCAGGTATTCTTCGCAGATCCAGTGGAGAAATGTCATGATGAATCCTTTGTCGCAGCGTGTGGGCTTCACGGCCCTCCGCCAGTCACCATGTTTGTTCAAGTTGCAAAACCTTATTGCCGTTAGCCAAGCTGTCGCCTCAAACTCCCCCGAAAATGTGGTTAGAAACGACTTGCCTTGTGAAGCGCCGTTTGATGTAGTAGATGTTAGACTTGGTTGTGTCTGCGTCCAAAGGCTGGATGAACTTGGAGCTGTTCAGCTGCTTCTGCAGGCTGTGGTAATCTTCGGCGACCAGCGCATTCTTCTGAGCTTCCTTGCGCAGCGCGGTATCTCGGTGTCGTCGATTCGCGGCTCGTTGGAGTGCATCTACAATGTCGCGGTGGATTGCCATTGCCTAAGAACGATGCAAAGGCAGAGAAGAGGACTTCATGATCAAGAGCCCAGTTGCAGGCCGCTTGCTTTATATGACTGCGAAGTGCGTGGCGGGCACCCAGCGAGGGGGGCGTGCTGGTAGCGAGGGTGTGGGCGCCAACACCAGGAACAGGCAGCGGCCCCACCGGCAAAAGCCGCCAAAGGCGGCGACAATTATCGCCGGATTGGGAGGCAAATTCCGGAGCACTTGGCTTTATTGTATAAGATTAAGGAGCTTCTTAAATTGTTTAAACTTCTAATATAATAATACCTTTATTAGACTATTAGCTAATATCTCTTTTATTAGTAAATATATAATTTAAAATACTTTATTATAGTATTTCTACTATAGCTAATAATTCTTTATATTAATATACTTAAGCTTTATAATAAGGTATTTATTAGGTGCTATAATTAGATATATTATCTACTAATTATTATAGAGTATCTCTTAGAGAGAGACCTCTAGCTATTATAGCTCTATAAAAAGGTATTATAGTACTATTACTTTCTTAGCTATATATTTAACTCTAAAAAGCTTAGCTTCTATAAAGGATATAGTAATAGTCTTTTACTTAGCTAACTTCTAGGCTACTAGGCTACTATATAATTCTATTAGGTAACCTTATAAAGAATATTAAGTCTTTAGAATATTAGTAAATAATATATTAATTAAAATATATAGTATTATATTAAGAGATTTAGCTTTATAATAAATAAAGTAATATTTAATAGTATATAAATATCTAATTACTTAAAGTATTGCCTTATAGTAAGTTAGACTTAGATTTATTAGAAATTAAGATAGGCAAAAGACTATAAAGGCTATATTAGGTTAAAGTATAATTATAGTATAGAGAATTAAACTAATTAATTTTTAATAGATTTTAATAACTTATATAGATACTTAGCTATTAAATAGAAGGAGTATCTCTATTATAATAGGTATTATTAGATATACTATTTTCTATATAACCTTAAACTTTTCTACTATATACTTAATATATACTTTATAATTAAGTTCTATTATACTATTTTCTTAGTTATATATAATTTTAATGCCTAGGAACTATTTTAGCTCTTTTTAGTTATATATTTAGTATTTTGCTGTTAGTTTCTTATATATCCTTACCCCCTTAGCTTATACTAAAGAAGTAGGCTTATTTAAGAGAATAAAATTATTAATATATAAAATTATAAAGATTATATAGTTTATATTAAAGAAAATATATAGTTCCTCTATACTAGCTTTTATACTTAGTTCTTCTAATATTAAGGGAAATTCTAAGAATTAGAAGTAAGGTAAGTCTTTAAGTCTATATAATACCTACTCTATTTAGAGGTATATATCTAGCTTTATAAAGCTAGATAGTATTAAGCAGTAGATTAGTATACTCTAAATATCTTATTTAGTATTTATAAAGGCATTTTTAATATTAAATTATCTTATATTATAGTCCTTTTTTATATTATATACTATTATTATATAGAAGGAGTAGCTAGCTAGTATTATAGTATAGGTACTTTTAATTATTAAATTATCCTATAGATTGCTATATATATAAAGCTAAGCCTTAGCTTATATTAGATATCCTTTTTAATTAATTTTATAATTAAATATCTATTTAAAAAGAATAAGGTTAGGCATTGCTTTTAATATTAGTACTTTTTGCTATATATTAATAGACTTAAGTGCTACTATCTTAGCCTATATTGCTTTCTTAAATAGAGCTTTTAATAGGTGCCTATACAGTGCTCTTTAATAGCTTAGTAGTTTTAGGAGGTTATTATAGTACTCTTTTCTATATCCTCTATTACTTACTATAGAGATAATAGAGAATATTATAGTATAGAGTTCTAGATCTTTAAATATATCCTATTAATTAGGTAAGAATATATTTAGTAAACTAAGCTCTCTTTATAGAATTCTAATAAAGCTATAGATACCTTTTAACTATTTATAGCCTTTCTCTTTTACTTTTAGTTTTTAAATATAGCTAAAGGCTTTACTATTTATAGGTTATTCTATATTGCTAATTAGTATATTAGCTAAAGCCTCTATATTACTCTTATAAGAGGTAGATATAGCTTCTAGGAGTGTCTTATTAGATAGCTTAATTAGTGCTATTGCTAGACTTTCCTTAAGGGGCTGCTTATTCTTATAATATAGTTCCTAGCATTCTTGCTTTTATAGTAGAACTGGCGTCTTATCTAGCAGTGTTAGAGCTGCTTCTAGTAGTAGCAATAGTATTAGAGTGCAAAGTTCTATCTCTATAGCTTCTAGAGCTGTTTAAATACTAGCTTTTAGCTTAGCTTCTAGTAATATAACTATTACTATAGCTTATATAGATTCTTTGTTAATTAAGGGCTCTATTAGCTTACTATTAATTATTAGATTCTCTTTAACTAAGGTCTACACCTAGCTATATTATATTATTTCTATTAGATCTATTTTTATAAGATATAGATTATCTTCTTAGATCTTAATAGCCTTTACTTCTTTATTCTCTTAATTATAGAAGAGAGTTTTATTAAATATTATATTCTAAGTAATAATAACCTTATTAAAGTAAGGAATCTAAATATAATATATATATATAATAATATAATCTATAAGATATCCTATATATCCTCTAAGGTATACTTTATATACTTATCTATTATAGTTATATTCTCTATCCTACTTAAGTAGATAAGTATAGTAATTATATATATATAGGCTACTTTAGTTAGATATAATATAGGATATATACTCTTTTATTAGTATTAGAGCTTTCTTATAAAACTACTATTATAGAATCTAATATAGAGTCTATATATTATTTCTTTAGCTTAGACTAAGATTTATAAGATATATAGTAGTATAGATAGTCTTAGGCTATAATTTAGGCAGCAACCTTACTCTTTGCCTTATAGTATTAGCTTTATTTATAATAACTTGCCCTACTATCTTTACACTTCTATTTAGTTTATAGATATAAGGTGCTATTAGTTCTAGTATAATTCCTTAGGCTTTTGCCTATACCTAGATATAACTCTAGCTTCTTATAAAGATAATAGTAGGCTTATTATCTAAATAGAACTTTATAATAAAGATAAGGAATTAATATTATATTTAGTATTTAAATATATATAGTTAGTTAAGTAAAGTTACTTTATCCTTTATTATAAGAGGTATAGTATATATCTAGCTGCTATATTTATCTTTAAAGACTATAAGCTAATATATATCTTCTAATTCTATAGGGAAGTCCTAGAGGTCTTAGTATACTCTCTAAAATAGCTATAGAGCCTGATCTTTAGAAGGTTAGCACTATACCACTTTCTAAGTATAAATAAGAGAATAAGCCTTATAGTTAATATAAAAGATCTCTTAAATTTACATATTATATACTTTATAGATAAGGGCTTTAAGAGTTTATATACTTAAGTGCCCTAACTATAAGTACTATAATCTAGTATCTCTATCTCTTTATCTTAGGAGGTCTTAAGAATAGTACTATTAGCATCCTATTAAAGTATAGATTAGTAGCTTTATAGTATAGAAGAGTAGTGCTTAGTTATAATATTTATTCTAAGGGGAGTAATAAGCTATATCTTTATATTTAAAGATAGTAAGGCTATACCTCCTAATTAGCTTATATAGAATAATACTATTATTAATTTCTCCTATATAAATTATATTATCTTTACTATAATATTAGATATCTATTAATTCCTCTATTTTAATAGCTAAGATAATATTTAAATAAAAGCTAAAGATATAGTATATATTAAAAAGTACTAGGTTAATTAGCTAAATATTATTTTTAAAGATATAATAAAGAATATATTTACTAGTATATTTTACTAAAATAGAAAGAGACTTTCTTACTATTACCTCTAATAAAGGGTTATAGTAAATAAGTAAATCCTCTTTAAGAAGGCTTAGCTTATTAATAATATATATAGTATTATAGTTATTATAGAAAGTTAAGTTATAGAGGATATTATCTTTCTAGGTTAGATTAACTATTAAAAATACTGCCTTTAGGTAGTTAGGCAACTTAGAAAAGATAATAATTAGGCTAATAGATAGTAGATCACTTAAGAGTAGTACTGCCTCTAAAATTAGGCTCTATTTTATATTTTTATAGGGCCTAATATATAGATAAAGTATAGCTTAGTATAAGAAATATTCTGCTTAGAGAAAAAGGGAGCTAAGTTAGAGTAAGGCTTAAGTATAAAGGGGCAGGTGCTTCTTTCTTCCTTTATAGCCTTAGGTTGCTTCTTTTTATCCTTCTAGTATATCTGGCATTATATGCAGTATAGATTAGCCTTTTTTGCTACTATTAGTCCTTTTAATAAGGAGTTCTGCCTTTAGCTTTGCCTATTTAGACTAGTCTAAGCAAGTAAGTATTAACTTTTTATAGGCCTATAATATTAGTTAAAATCTATATTAAGGCTTCTTATTAAAGAGGCTAAAGTATATAATATTATATACTATTAGTTTTTAGTAATAGGCAAAGGTATTTTTATATAGATAGTCTAGCTTCTAAGCTAACTTTAGCTTTATATCCTTACCTAAGGCTATAATTATAAAATTAGAGCCCTTTTTCTTCTTTATTAATATTTTAGCCTTACTAGCTTTTTAAAATAGCCTACTATTAAATATCTAGATTAACTTATCTATAGAGATATTTATACCTTTACTAAGCTTAATTTCCTACTTATTAAGTTAATCTTAAAGATTATAGGCCTATATTAGTATTATATAATAGCCTATAGCTATTAGGAAGTTATATAAGATAATAGGCTCTTTAATTTTTAGTATCTTAAGAGCTTGCCCTTTACTATAGACTTACTCCTAGGAGCTAATCTATACTAAGGGCTGTATACTGTTTATTTAGGCTTTATCTAAGAGATTCTAATATGCCCTTTATACTGCTATAATCTTAGCTTATTAGGTAGGAGTATAGTATTATTTAAGTATCTTTAGGATCTTTTAAATAGTATAGGTTAATTCTATATTACTAAGATTATCTTAGATATTAATATATATATATTTATCTATTAACTATTAGATCTATTAGTTAAGCTAGTTATAATATTTTTTAAGCTATTTAGTAGTTTTAATTAAAGGAAGAAGTTTATTATTATAGTATCTTTATGCCTTATAGGCTGCCTATAGTCCTATAGACTTAGGAATCTTGCCTCTATTTTCCTCCTTAAGTTATAATCTTATCTCTTTTAGTATAAAGGTTTTTAAGATAGTTATTTTATCTATTAGAATATTAGATTTATCTAGATTAATATATTATTATAGATTTAGACTAATAGCTTAGTTATATATCTATTAATACTACTTTAGCTAGTCTTTAGCCCTTTTAAGCTAAAAGACTTTAATAAAGTAAGCTAGGTCTAAGCTAAGGTAATCTATTATTACTCTATCTAAGTATTACTATAATAGATTTACTATTTAATTTATCTTATTTAAAAGTTGTTAGTATTATTAATCTTCTTACTTTTAATCCTAGTTAATACTATCTAGGCTTATAACTGTTATAATAAGAGATATGTAGTTGAGATAAATTAGATATTAGATTTTAAGTATTCTAAGAGCCTTATATTAGGAATTTCTATATAGAAAAATAGAAGCTATTTATATATATTATATATATGTGGAGGCCAGCCTGACTACGATTAGGGGCTGGCGCCACCGCTTAGTCAACAAAGGGAACCTTATCTAATCCACCGTTGCAACACTGTACCTGGCGTGGGGCCACTCCCGCCTGAGCTTCATTGTCGTGTCGTGTGAGTCGCGGGAGGTGCATTTCCGTCATGCCTTGTAATGGGCGACAATTGCAGACACGACCAACACCAACATGAAGCCATTCTCTGCCACCACCTGCCACTTCGGCTGCGTCCTGGCAGCACTGGCCTTTGCTCCTCGCCTCTGCTTTGCCACTAGTCGGGCACCCGTATTCTCGTCGGACCCAGAAACCATCGACACCTGCATCGATTGGTTCAACAATGCAGATGCGAGCACTTCCTGTGAAGACGTCAAGGACCTATTCGGCATCAGCCCGGACTTGTTTCACAAATGGAACCCCTCTGTCAGCGTCGACTGCGAGCCATGGCTTTACCCCTTATCCTACTGCGTTTCCACAAGCGATCGGCCCCCTCCTCCGGGAGTCACCACCACGGCAACTACGGCCGCTTCCACAACCTCCACCACTTCCTCGAGCTCACATGTACCTTCACCAACAGCTTGGGAAGCCAGGGGCTGCTACCCCGACGACGACCCGGACTATCCCGTCATGGAGACCAAGATGAGCGACGAGGATGGCGATCCGTCTCTGGATATTGCCAGCTGCGAGAACTTGTGCTGGATGGCATCTGTCGGCGGCACCGTTCTCTACGCCGGTGTTAAGCGGGGCAACCAGTGCTGGTGCAGCAGCTTCATCGGCGGAGAGTCGGCGCGAGATCCGACCAAATGCGACATGCCGTGCAGCGGCGACAAGGGTGAGATCTGTGGAGGCGAGGAATACATCAACGTCTTTGAGCCTGTCACCACTGCCATCCCTGTCTCCGACTCTGAGAGCACGGCTTCGGTGTCGACTGCAACCACCATTGCCCCGTCTGAGTCTGATTCCGGGGCTATGCGAAGACGTTCTGTCTTTTAGAAACATCCTTGACTAGTAGCTTTTCTTTCCCCTCAAACCATTTTCGTGCTGGTGCAAGAACATAGAGATCCTTGAAGTGCACGTAATGGAGAGCTTGCAGATGAAGCTTAGGCCGGACCATCTCGATCCTCTGACAGGTAGTGCAGAAATGCTCATCTGAAAGAAGGGTGCTGAGGAGGTTTGAAGGAATCGTCGAAGTCTAGGGAAACAAGACCTTGGAGGAATTAGTTATGAAAGCATGGAAATACAAGCCTCTTTATCGGTGAGTGTATTATGGCAATCTTAATTGGCTGTAGGGACACTTCAGGGCCAAAACACGCCGTAAATGGGGCTATATAGCGGCCCCGTATGGCCGCGTATTTCGCCACGGACGGCAACGTCATAGTTCAGTCCTGACAGGTTGCTGATTGTAGCTGGTTTGTCCTCGCCTTAGTTAACCCAGTATCAATAGGCTGCTTTAATGACGGCGGAATGATTTTGCGCATGGCGTGCCAGGCTTCCCCATTGGCGTCGGATACGCTCTCGCCGAAATAGCGGGAAAGCACGCCCCGCGGGATTTTAGTTCTGAATCCTCCTTTAGCGTATACTCGGTCATTGCGGAATAGCTCAGCCAGGTATTCCGGCTTTGTGACGAGAATAGTCCAGCGCCCTGCAATCCAAACGTTGACTGCGCGGTGACGTTCTATTATTGGCCGCATTCGACGGCCGAAGAACCTCAGTCTCCCATAACCACGCATAGTTTCAATAAGCGTGAACCAAAATGGAACTGTCGGAATCGTTCGAGGTCGCGACCTGGGAAGTCAGATTTTATTCAAAATCACCGCCGTTATGCCGAGGATAAAGTACAAGGCCAATGTTAGAGCCATGTCGCCCAGTCGCGCCGAGTCTTTTTTAACCGCCAGTCTTCCACGTTGAATCGCTGCTTCAGCACGATGTCCATTAGCAGGTTAAAACGCCGAATAAATTACAACTGAGAAATATAGTCTTGGTTGTAGTCAATTTACCGGCAAGATAGATTCGCAGGTAGTCTCCAGTCAGTTGCGACTTTTGGTACCGCAATTGTGTCTCAATATGACGTGGCACACAGCGATGCGTGCGTACGCAGATAACAGCTGGCCCTTAGTGGATTGGCGACCAGACTGCCCAGTATGAGGCAGTGCTGAAAAACTCGGACAAAAGTCTGGGTTTTGCGTTGCAGAAGCTTGCAGAGTTGGAAAGCGATGCGTCTCTTGAGCAAAGTTCGGCGTGGCACTCCATAACAAGGGATAGAGCACGGCGCGAGGCTATTATAGATGGAACCGTGTATAATACTGTACTGTAGCTTGCTTTAAGTTAACAAAGATAATACTGTACTTACCGTTAGGAAAACCCCAGTAGGCCGTCTTGAAAATAAAGCGGCGGGCCCCCAGCACTGTAATGTTGTGGTGTTGTGGTGTTGTGGTGTTGTGGTGTTGTGGTGTTGTGTCATGCTATTTGCATGATGTTGTCTACCAGACATCGGAAGGAGGTGGAGCAGGGAGCACACGTTACGTGGGCTGGCGGCTGATCAGTCTTAGTGATTGGTTGCAGAAGAGCAAAGCAGTCTTGCTGCCATGTTACAGCCATGGCAAAACGGCATTCTGAATTTCGCATACTGTCGTTTGGTTGGGTCTTATCTACTTATTAGGCATCGCTCACCCAAAATTGTTAGTGCCTAATCACTCTGCCTGCGCAAGAACTATGTGGGCATTGCCTTAACATTTAGGAAATGTTGGAAATTCGGAAAGCTATTTTTGCACATGTCTGTAGTACACCCCGATTGGCCTGCGTATCAAGTATGGAATAATATCAGCCGTAATTAAATTGGCAATGAGTATTCCCTGCACCGGCCTCTCGTTGCGGCGAGCATTCCATAGGCTTTTGTAGTCGGGCTGTTACGATCTTGAGCGGTTTGGGCTGTGATGTAGGGACCAACATGTGCTGGACATGCGGAATCAAGTGCTTCATCCGCAGAACTGCTTCGAGCGAGTTACAGGTGACGGAACGAGGAGTATTCATCTAATTCCCGAGTGGCATGCTGTAATGGATAGAACAGCGATAGAGCGGCCACGAAAACGCAATCGAAATCATTAAAATATGCTCGCAAGCATGCACTGGGTGCTAGGAACTAACGCGTGCCATCATTTTCAGTCGCTAGACGGCATAGTCTTCCTCCAAGTGGGACAAATCCCCCGGATTGTGTGAGCTGTTGTGTTAGTAGTTGCACAGCTGCGTAACCGCCAAAAGGCGGCTGGGGCAGTCTACGAATGAATAAAGAGATAAAAAAATAAATAAAGTTCAATTGCTAGAATGGATAATGTGCTGTCCGACTGATGCTAAGAGGTGACGCTGCTGGCCTACGCGGGCTAGGTTGTGAATGCTAACAGGAGCAAATGCTGTGGTGCGATGTGGGCTGGCATCTATAAGCTCGCCTATCTCATGTGCTGGCATATCTCTTGCAATACAAATATATTGAGTTGTGTGAATATATTTCAGCCCCAGTGGCCCGGAATAAACTCCGAACCCAAGGCCGCACCTACAGTTGCACGCCAACAAATATCTATAGGCAAATATACTAAAACTGATATAGTTAGTCAACAGTTAGATAGCTAAGCAATAAAACAGCTAGGAAAGGCCTAATAAGGACTATTATTATATACTAAGATATATTATAGCTAATATAAAAGATAGTCTTTTTTATATAGCTAAAAGAATAGTAGCTATAGACTATCTATAATATAGCTAATATTAGCTTTTTAATAAATATTAATAGTCTTTATATTATTAAATTAGTTATCTATTTATAGAATAATATTAGCCTTTTAGATAATATAAAGGTTATATATAGTATAATTTAAAGAAAAATAGTTTTAATTATAGAGTATATTTATTATCTAGCTAATATTAGCTATAAAGTTAATATTATCTATTTAAATAGTATTTACTAATCTACTAATATATTATTATTATTATTATTATTATTATTATTATTATTATTATTATTATTATTATTATTATTATTATTATTATTATTATTATTATTATTATTATTATTATTATTATTAT
>PXYN01000397.1:0-12386 GCA_003056585.1 Lecanicillium sp. MT-2017a
GCGTCGTCGCGCTGGACGAGGCACACAAGTATATGACTGGCAGCGCTGAGAGCGAAAAACTCACGGAATCGCTGCTTTCTGCCATTCGCCTGCAGAGGCACCTCGCCGCTCGCATTTTCATCTCAACGCAGGAGCCTACCATCTCCCCAGCGCTATTGGATCTCTGCACGGCAACCATTGTGCATCGCTTTACCTCCCCTGCGTGGCTGAACATGCTGTCCAAGCACCTAGCGGGAGTATCCTCGCTGCCAAAGCCTCCCTGGTCGTCGATAGGCAGGATCGTGGATCCAGAGCATCACAAGCCCGAAGCGCAGGTAACGGGTCCAGGGGCTCTGCTTGAGGAGATTGTAGATCTACGCCGCGGCGAAGCGTTCCTCTTTGCTCCAACAGCAGCCATGCGCATGCGGGTTCCTTGCGAGTCGTACACTGACGACTCAAGCCGGGACTCAAGCGATAGTTCCGAACCATCCGACGAGGCATCATCTCAGCCAGGACTACGGGGCCTTGCCGATAGTGACAACCGTGACGCCGACGAGCTCGTCCGGTTGCGCCATCACGCACTCCGAATCCAGATCCGAGAGCGAGTTACGAAGGACGGCGGACGGTCTAAAATGGCGAGCTGAGAGCCTTTTATTCATGTGTTGGATCCTAGCCGCAAGGAAAGCCATGAAGCTGCCCCGTAAGACCTCTTCTATCACTACCAGCTGTAGCAGCTAATATTGAATTAATAATTCCTGAATCGTCATACAGGTGTTTCTCGTTCTCCCTGACAAACGTACCTCTCCGCGCTGCGCACTGATGACCACTTTTCTCGCCTGTGAGATAAATTAGTACATAAATGCCAGGAATATCCACCAAACGTAGCCCCAACGCCTACTTACGAGACAATGACTGCAGACTTACGCAAGCAACTTCACCAACAATGTCACTTGAGAGTGTGGTAATTAGGGACGAAGGTGTGCGGATATTAGTCTGTTCGGATGACGGTGTTAGCTATGTACGCAATGTCGAGGTTGGAAAGCGGGCGTGTCAGTGCATTGGGATTGTCAGCGAGTCGTCGCAGCAAGCCCTCTGACTGCGCCGAAAGGCGTTCTGCAAACCAACGGCGCTCATGCCCGCCGATGTGTGTGCAACGTGGCAGATCTCGGGCCAACCAAACTGCCCCAGCCCTGCATAAATGCACCGCCTGATCCCAAGCCCAATTTTCCATCTAGCGGATTTTTGAGTGCAAGTACGGGGAAGCTGCGTACCTTTGCATATAAATGCATCGCTGTCCGACGAAATAATTCTTTCTTTCTCCATTCACGTTAAGTTATCGTAAATACTGATCTCTACATACCGGGTATTCAAAACGGAAAATTAAGTGAGCCCTCTCCCTCTGCATTCAATGCAGCATTTGCTTACCTTTGCCTAGACCGGACATGACAGACAAAGGCAACTCAAGCTCATCGTCTGGCGCGAACCCAGGAACAACAAGCTCCTCTTCCAGCGTAGAGATTGGGACAGCAAAGATGGAGCCCGTGTTTGGGGTCCCAATTCCCGCAGCAGCAGTGAAGCAGCTATCATCATCTGGCGCTTCTGCACAGAAAACTAGGGGTAGTGGGCCATCTGCCGCTCGGCCCCCGACGCCACCTCGGGGGAGCAAGAGTGGCTGAATGTGAATGGCTGCATTATCCGGGCTCCGTTCAAGATGACTGCACTGCGGTATCGGCAAAGGCTTTCGTAAGCCTCTCCAGGTACCTCTGTTGGTCGTTTAGTTTGCGGTCAATGATGCTAGGTAAATCGCGGCGGAAAAGACGGGAGCAGAACCTGAGGTATGCGCCATTGTCGAGTTCTTCATCAGGAAAATCAAAATGGTCTTTCAGGATACGCTTATAAAAGATTCCTGTAAAGGACACCGGATCCCTTAACGCCAGGGGGACCCAAAACGTGCCGTTGACCCATGACTGTTGCATGATGGACGAGAGTGGCTCTGTACCCCAGTCTCTGCATTGCTGTAGTTTCTCTTCCCGTCTAATATGCTCTATGAATTCTGAGTGTACGGGCGCAAGGTCGACAGAGGTGATTTCGTCGATGAATCCACCGTCCAGCCAGTACGGGGTTTGTAGAAACTCGACCGGCCATGAGCAGGCAAACTCTAGGTCAATAATGCATATGATATTCCAGCTCTCATCGACAAATATGTTGCTTCGATGAAGATCAGTCAAGGAAAACACAAAAGGACCATCGCAGAGGTCGTCTCGAAGTAGTTGCGGGAATGTAAGCTTGGCGCCAGCGAAGCTGGCCATCTGGTACCAAGCATCCTCATGGCTAGATACTCCGTTCGGCTGCTCAAAAAATCGGGTCTCAAAGGCCGATAGCTGAGAAAGGACGAAGTCTTTGACGCTAGAGAATGTCGTGCGCCGGGACATATCAAGAGACAGCCCTTCGTTCTCATGCATAGTAGTTGTAACACTCATAGGACGGTTGTCTAACCGTAAATACCCGTTGCTGTCTAGGCGGAAGGCCCCGATACGGGGCAGAGGAACACGCGCAAGCGAGACCACTATCCTCGCTAGGTCTCGTTGTAAATTTTGTAGACGGGTAGCATCGCGCTCCTCATCCCAAGATTCTGACAGCATCTTTCCAGAAGTGATTGTTTCGATCAGCAGATAGCCGATATCAAGGGCTGCGAAACGGCTTGAAGCGTGGCTGACATATTGTGAAGGCTGCTGGAGGCCAAACGCCGCTAGGAAAAGGCGTCGAGCTTTGTGGAACCAGCGCGACCACAAGGGAAGGAGGTTGGCGTTCGTGAACTAGTGAAATGATAAGACTAGGGGGCGTCGATTCAAAGGCCAGGGCGCTTACTCTTTGATTAGAAGATAAGCCAAAGCCATAGAGCTTTGGTATAGGAACAGAGGTACAGTTCTCCTCGAGCCAGGCATACGTCGCTGCTTCACAATTGAGCTTTTCATCAGAGTTGCCAGGGTTCGTCACTTCCCCGATCCGGTAGGGCAGGGGAAAGCGAATAAATGCAAATTCCGGGACATTTGACTGCGCAGAGTCGACGCTGACACGGAGCGGTACGCAGAGATTGAAGGATCCATGTCGCCACCATTCTTGGGGGGAAATTTCAATGTCAGTCGGCTTGATACCGAGGTGGTGTGCAACAACCTCTGCCAGAAGAGCGCGATGTCCTTCTATATGGCGGTAGAAGGCTAGCTTACGCGGTAGGTACTGTAAAGCGTGGAGGACATTAGCGCTCCGACCTGTAGCTGAAGATAGAGTGATGGGGCCGGAGAGTAGATTGCGCGTCGTCATGGCAGAGTCTTTGAGGTGATAGTTGAGGGGAGAAAGGGGCTATGTGAGGGAGGTCGACTCTTCTGAGAAAGCTGGGATTAAGCTCTGCAATAGGGACGAGCTAGCTATCCCTTAGTGGGCGCTGTGACGGCAGCCCCACGCGAAAGCCGTGAAAAACGGCGCAGCACTGGGCAGGTGGAGGACGAAGGAGCCCAAAGGCAATGGCGAAAACGTTGAATTGTAGGAATCATCAGAAAATACAGACACACTACAAATTTTAGCATACAACGAGCGGCTCTATTCCTCTCCGAGCTACAAGGCTTTGCATTACAAAGATCTTTCAGAATCTCGAGCCAATAAACTGTGCATGTCGGCCCAGTTTCGTAAAGTAGTTTTCATCCTAGGCGTCAGACGCGAAGTAGCACCTACGCAACCTTTTGGAGCGTCTGGCGGGGCTTTCGGCTCTCGATGACCTTGTCGCTGTTCACCTTATGCGAACCATTTACCGCACTGAAGCTGGCCATAGAATAGTGGTATTACACCCGCTGAACTTGGAGCGAATCTGCCTTCTGAGGTTCCACAGGATACGCGGGCACCCAATCAGGTCCCACGACGTTTGCGCCTGGCACAGGGCACCTTACAGTCGATGCTATTCGGCAGGTAGGGGCAGCCTAGCTTCCGGTATATTGAATACACCACGGAGAAAGAAGATTAGGCAGCCGCAGAGCTAAGATTCCAACGGTAGATGGTCTCCAATCATAAGCAAGGCCCCAAGGCGCCTGCCACGAGCTAAGCCTAAGGCTCTAAGCCGGCCGGTATAGGCTTGGATGCCTAATAAGGCTTATTCATCTAGCGCTATGCCCCGCACTCAAGCACCTGTGTCGAGGGATGCGGCACAGGCGCCTGGAAACAAGATTAGGCGGACAACATGAAATTAACTAAACTCTGATTTGCCTGTGCCGTTTAACTTTAGAAATTCATTAAACGACTAAGCCAGGTATAATAACCACTCTTGATGATATTGTTAAAGGTTGAGGAAATCTGGCTGGACTGACGCAACGGAGGGGCGGCTGATTAAGTGTGCAAGTGCTCTCAGCCAATCAACCTCCTTCAGCACGCAGATTCTAAGACTGCCAACTGTTCCCCAACCACACACCTCGCACAAACACTACACTGTTACTTCGATCTGTCACCACGCTCCTGATGGAGCAAAGCCAATCGGTCGGTCGGATGCCAAAGAAAGCTACGGATGATGATAATCTAGTCGATCCACAGCGCTGGTGAAGCCTGGATAATCACGACTGTAAGCGCCGGCCACTTACGCGACCGTCTGGAGACCGCCGTCATCATAAGCTCGATCAGCCTGCATAGCTGGTCTTCTCCCCCGACAACATGGTACAGACTCGAGCACAAGCCCGCGCCCTCGACGATTTTTCAACAGTGCCCAAGGGCACAGGAAAGCGACCGCTCGAAGACTACCGTGACATCGACCGACGCCCGTTCAAAAGGACCCGGCAAGGAGATACTAGGCACGAACGCACAATTGTGGATGACTTCGGCCCTGTTCATTATTGGGTAATTAAAGGGCAAGTATTACCGGACCTTGGCAGGATGCAACGTGTTCTGGCGAGAAGAAAATCCTCGGCGTCGGCGAGAAGCCAAAGTCGCAAACGCGCCGAACCTGGCGACGCGGACGCGGCTGCCGCACCCGTGTCGTATGCCGACCCGAGATTTAACAAGCTACTTGAGAAGCATGGCAGCTCGACCACAGCCTGACTATTCAGTTGGGTTTGAACAGGAGGCCTTCACGCGAGAGCAACACGAGAAAATGAAACCATGGATCGGCGAATGTCTTGCGAACGACCAGTCGGCCTTCATGGCGACCTATATGATGTACTTCCCGTTCCTCACCTGTGAAGCCAAATGCGGTGCCGCATCTCTGGACATCGCCGACCGCCAAATGGTCTGAGTATGACTATTGCTGTTAACGGTATTATTCAATTATTCCGGGAAGTGGGACGGCAAGCCGAGCTTCATGGCGAGGTTATTGGCTTCTCTGTTTCCCATGATAGTCGATCGGTCAGAATCTACGGCCACTATGCCGAAGTTGACGGACAAAGTACGAAATGTTACCGCGAGGACATCCGAACTTTCTATTTCACGGAGCAGAACGGAAAGGAGAGGGGGACGTCTTACCGCATCATAACCAACATATACCAGACCTGGGCGCCAATGCGTCTTGACAGAATTCGCTCCGCAATTGATCAGCTGCCCGAGCTCTACGATTCATTTCATAGTGCACAATCCCGAGGCGATAGCGAGCATTCTACGCAAGTGGACGGTACCTCTGATCTGTCGGGGCCAAGTCCACAAACGACTATCACCGGTCAGGAACCGTCTAAGAAGGCGAGGGTCAGTGGGCCAGGAGCTTGATGTCGCCATGAGCTATGTATTCATTAGTTTTATGGTCAACTTTGTGCCCATTTTGTATTGCGTTTTGAGACGGGTTCAGATGCCTTTGGTTATCTTAGTCATATAATCACAAATTGCAATGGCGTACGTATGAAATAAGACATAGCGATTTCGGAAATGTCCGCCAATATCCTGGCCTGTAAGCTAAGCTCGCGTTGTGACAAAGACGCTTCCTAAAAGATGGACCGGATGCAGAGAAACTCCATTGGAGAGATTTTAATTTCCATCTGGCACTTGACTCACCCGTTCCCTCAGTCACCTCTTGCACTTCCCTTATGGCTATGAGAAGAAATGCCAAGCCAAATGTGTGGCATTGATTTCAACAAGAGGGCGACTTGCCTATAGCGCTTTCTCTTCGCATGATCTTTGAATCAAGAGGCCGCAGCACGTCTCTTTGCTTAGCCTTAGAGCGAGACCGATAGACGTTAAATAATAAATAAATACATATTCATTCATTCATTTAATGTATTACGCCCGGTGGAAAAGTCCAAAGGGGCAACTATAAGCCTATGCTATGCATCCAGTCTGAAGCTTGGCTGCTACCTCATGCAAACCCATGAGTCGTTGACGCCATTTCTGCTCATTGCCAGCTGTTCTTACGTACTGCCACGGTTTCTCGTGTTTTATCGTTTTCGGTGCGGACTTGCCTGAGGCCTATTCCTCAAGTGTTCAGGATCCTATTTTCGGCAGCTGAAGCAGCGTCTGCTACATTCGACACGTGGTGTTAATGGATGTCAACGGATGAGTTAGTGGTGGGTGGTGAGTGTTGCAATCTGTGTGTGGTGCTTATTTTCAGGTTGTCTAGTGGCCAGTGCAAAGCGGATCGTCGCTCGCACTGCCTTCATATTCGGGTTCCAATTTGGTCCATCCGTCGGTGCTTTTCCTCCTAACAAGGAAATATCCCCTTTTTGAGTTTTAGTGCATTGAAGCATCTCCATTCTGTACGCATCCCATCTTGGGCATCGGAACAGAAAATGCGCTACTGTCTCTCGCTCATATCCACAGTCACACTGTGGACATGATGTTGCCTTTATTCGATATAGTGAGCTGTTCAGTCTTGTCATGCCTGTGCTCAGCTGTGATAGCGCACTGCGCTCTATCCATGGTCTGTCGTCGTATAGCTGTCTAGTGTGCCCACGTGGGAGGGCTGCGTCTACTCTCTTGGCATGTTTGCCTACCTCATCCGGCAAACTCCTTTTCGCTTTGAGTTTTTCTTTTGGAAATTGCTGAAATCTACATATATACTAGCACATACTTCTATCAATAGCCTATTATGTTATAAGTTCAAGCCTAGGAGGAAAATAGGTCTAAATGTGTGGAAGCGAACGCTTTGTCAATGTGTAATTGGAAATTCTATTTCATGACTTGTTCTTCCATCACCTAAAGCGATGTTTGGGTATGTGAGCCTCAGCCAATGTCTCTTCCTTAATAGCCAGCGTTTCCTTGACTTGACCATTGGCTTTATGTGCAAGTGCCAGCGCGTGCTGTGATGCGAGTCGAGATGGGTGAGTCTCTGCCAGTGGCTCCTTTCGGGTAGCCACCACGTGCTCCAGCACCTTGATCGCTTCCTTGACTTGACCATTGGCCTGGTATGCAAGTGCCAGCGCGTGCTGTGATGCGAGTCGATCTGGGTGAGTCTCTGCCAGTGTCTCCTTCTCAATAGCCACCACGTGTTCTAGCACCTTGATCGCTTCCTTGACTTGACCATTGGCCTCATATGCACGTGCCAGCGCGTGCTGTGATGCGAGTCGAGATGGGTGAGTCTCTGCCAGTGTCTCCTTTCGGGTAGCCACCACGTGCTCCAGCACCTTGATCGCTTCCTTGACTTGACCATTGGCCTGGTATGCGCCTGCTAGTACCTGCTGTGATGCGAGTCGAGATTGGTGAGTCTCTGCCAGTGTCTCCTTTCGGGTAGCCACCACGTGCTCCAGCACCTTGATCGCTTCCTTGACTTGACCATTGGCCTCATATGCAAGTGCTAGCGTGTGCTGTGATGATAGTCGATCTGGGTGAGTCTCTGCCAGTGTCTCCTTCTCAATAGCCACCACGTGTTCTAGCACCTTGATCGCTTCCTTGACTTGACCATTGGCCTTATATGCAAGTCCTAGCGCGTGTTGTGATGCTAGTCGATCTGGGTGAGTTTCTGCTAGTGTCTCCCCCTGAATAGCCAGGAGAAGCTCAAAAACGTCAACCATTTCTATAGTCCGCCCATCCACGTGTAGGCAAAGCCCTGTCGTATGACCTAGCGATTGTAAAGTTTCGTTTCGTCGTAACCGGACGTCTTTTAGGAGCGGCAGGACATGCGGCAAGAACCGCCGCCACACTAGCCTGTTCTCCCACTCGGGTGAGGGAAAGACCCTATCAAGATGTTCAATCGCTACGTCTTCCGTTGTCAGGGAATCATCGGTCTCTTGATCTAACCACAATCGCAAGACTAAGTGCACTAAGCTGTGCATGTCTAGCGTCTTGCTGTCCTCCCGCCAACTCAGGAATCCGTAACCGCACAGCAGCCCTATTGAGTCATCTAGGTCCATCTGAGATTTTGTTATGGGCAACATACTTATTGGTATCGCCTTTGACCCGATCCACCGGATGAAAGAAAGAAGACGAACAGCATTTATGTCTGTCTTGCGGATCGCCTCGAATGACACAAGCCATGTCGTTGCTACAGCCCCTTGCGCCTCGCTGTGGTGCGCCTCGTCACGGAGCCGCCCGCCGAGACGACCGACCATGTTCTGATCAGCTGTCCGGCACCGCTCCAAGTACCGATCAATAGGTGTCCCGTTCTTGTTCATATATGCAGCCGCTTGCGCTAGGGTTAGAGGGAGGTACGCTAGCTTCTCTAATAGCTCCTTGGTGCTCTCTGTATTTTGAACCTGGCTTTTGTCAAGCAGCAATGTCTCTATTAGCGAGTGTGCCTCGTCCATCGTCATGGATGACAGCTTGATCATGGTGCTCCCCGCCACGTCCACAGCGATGGAGGCTTGCCGCGTTGTTAAAAGAAGCCTTCCCTTGGGATTTCGCGGAAAGAAGTCAAAAAGCCCGCCCGATTGGCCTGGCACTCCGTCCAAGACGGCAGCATCATCAACGTTGTCAATCACCAGCAGCCAATGGCCTGCGGCATTTGACGTAAGATGTCTCCGAAAAGCTTCCTTTGGGTCCTCGTCGCCACAACTGATGTTAAGCCGCTGCACCACTTCCGCCGCTGTCTTATGAAAGGCCGCTGTACTTTGCGCTTGCATCCAGAATACCGAGTGTCTCTCCGTCATGCCCTCCACTTCCATATTCTGCACTCGGTGTGCCAGCTCCAGCGCTATTTGCGTCTTTCCCATCCCCCCAAGGCCTGTCACTGCCACTCGCTCTCTCCTCTCGCGGAAAAGCATCCGCTCAAGTTGGTCGAGCTGTATTCGGCGGCCCGTAAACTCCTGATTACGTCTAAATGGGATATAACAAACTAAAAATCATTAAGGATAAATACACCGGGCATGTTAAGTGATAACGATGAATTACTAACCGTATGACTGACCACGTGGCCCTATCTGCGCTAATACTGCCTTTGCATAGGCCGCTGCCATCGCCGCCGCATACGGTTGCCATTCTTTGTTCTTATGCTCGTCGCCGTAATCGCATACACCGCGGATCACACCAACAGGAATCCGATTCATCGTTCCCGCTGCTTCCATCTCAAGGCCAATTATATTGTACCGATCCCTTAGGTCGTTCCGTTTTGATGCATTCTTCATCAGTTTGTCTCCGGATCCAATCGGCCCATACCAGATGCGCGTGCGTCGCTCGTCCGGTCGAGGTGCTCGTGTGCGAATAGTCGGCCCTCCCGACTCGTCGTGCCCGTAGAGTCGGTCTGCATCCTGTCCAGGGTCGGCAAAAGCCCCGCCGCCACTATGCTCCTCGTTCTTCATCATGTCGTAGTACGGGAGAATCAGGTTTAAGTCCTTTGGTGCACGTCTTTTAATACTCCCGATGGCTGCCCTCACCACCGGCTCCGTCACCGCCAGTACGTAGCCGCCTTTGAGCAACTGGAAGCCGTCTGAACTGGTCTCCTTGCCGAGGTCGTATGCAATCAGCCCGGCGCTGTCTCCGTCGGGTAGCGCCACGAGGACGTCACCCAGTCGAATATCGCGCGGCGAATGCCCTGTCAGCCTAGGCAGGCCGGCTGCCACGCCGACAAGTAGTCCGAACCAGAAATTAGGAAAGAATTTTTTGACCTGGCTCGCAAGCGCGGCCGCCGAACCCGTTCCGTACTCCTGGCCCGCCGGCAGCGTTGCGATGACGACATTGTGCCCGCAGATCTCGCCAGCCTGATATACGTAGTCGTCACCGCGCTGCATGGGGAAGCGGCCAACATGCTCACGATCGAGCATGCAAGCGGCTGCGCGCGCCTCAATCTCCAACGGCGCGATCCACGCGATTGTGTAAAGTCCAGGGTCGAGCTCCATCACGGGTAGCTGACTCCGTGGGGCAAGGCGGAGCTAGTGCAATGCTAAATGGGCGTTTGTTCGAGTTGAACCAACGTACCCCATTTATCCCACTGTCAAAAACAAGAAACCGCGGAAGTACGATTTTCCGCTCGATAGCCAGAGGAGTACAGTACAACTCCCTGTTTAAGCGTCACGGCCCATATATTCTGAAGGATTTCTGGCCAACAAGGAAATAGGAAATCAGTAAAAGATGGGGATTTGTTTACTTTAGAAATACCGACTAGCAAGGGTTTTTGTTCGCATCGGTAAGTATCTTTCTAATAGTTTTGCACTGAACATATACATCAACCAGTCAAGTACTTCATATCTACCGTCTGTGGAGTTGTTACACTTAAACAGGGGTCGAACTGTAGCAGAGGCTGGGGACTGGGCCGGTGACGTTAAGTGGGGAAATCTGGACGTGTTTTGTGGTGCTAGGTAGGGAATCCCGATTGAGGAAGAGCACTATGGGTTGCAAAGAGAGGTGGAGGTGGTCGCCCGTCTCGGATTGCTGCTACCCTGTAGCGGTCACGGTATAATTGACACGATAATTGACACGATGGCCGACACGATAATTGTTAACATTCGGCCCAGCATTTTGTATTGTTGCTTAAATAATCGGTCTCGAACAATCGGACACCGTTGTACCTTTACAGCTCATAACTGGAGGTAGAGGGCGCTATGTACGCCGCTACGGGAACACCCTCGCCATACTTTGCGTCCTCTTCGCTCCACTCACATTGACGCAACAGATCCAACGGAAGATAGTCCATACCATGGCTCGCAATCCGACAATAGTCATAGAAGAGACGGCAAAAGGCACATCCGGCCTTGCCCCTTCCTGCCGCTGCGATAGGCCTCGCATGGAGACTGTTTGTGTAAGCGGTTGGTTTTTGTCGCGGCGGGGTGGGGGGGACGAAGCCACTTGTTAATTTTGGAACGGGTCATCTGGTGCGGTTTACGCCGCGACAATCGTACAAGGAGCACTACAGCGTACCCTGGAGCCGGTCGCTGCTGAACTACTGCGCCTGTCGAAGCCGCCTGTCCAACTCCACATTGTACGTTTACCCATCCAAGCCAATGTGTTCGACATGTAGAACCCTTCAGGAGCTACGCCCAGTATAACCGTAAATTGATCCAACCTTGTAAGCCCCACTAGCTTCGACCAAGCGCCAAATGCAGTACCCTTGGCTTCCAGGGCGGGCTTCCAGGGCCCTGGCGTCTCTCTTAACGAGGACTTCTTGGGTACTTGGCTTGAGGCGGTGGCAGGGAGCATTGACACGGCTTGCCGTGACATGTACTCTTTCGTGTGGAGAAGACAGCGTGCGCATCGAGGGGCCCCAGTGCCGTGGTTACGGGTTGACACCGAAAGTGGCGACCCCCAGAACTAAAGAAAGCACGCCAAGCACGGGCGCCTCAAGCGGCTTCTCTGCAACCTTGTCACTACGACATGCCATCAGGTCTCCTTTCTTTGAATAGCCGCGCTCCCGAAGGCAGCGTCGCACAGGCCGCTCCATCATAAGAACGAGAACAGGACGCGCTGGGATTCGCTGCCTTGTTGCTTGTTGACCTCGCACCTCTTTTCCGGCTTGTGGTGTGTAAATCCGCGTGGCAGCAACGCACTGTCACATCAACAGAACGTTGCCTTGTTTCTCTCCAATCGCAAAAGTAGCGGAAGGAATCAGACAGTACCGTGATAATGCTGGCGGCCAAGAGAACATTTCGATGCTTGACTGCTGTTTGGGCTGTGGAATGCGTCGTGACCACCCGGAGCAGCTACATTCTCGTGCGCCGCGGCCATCAGAGCCTCTGCCGTCTGCGACGGGTGCCCACCACGCCCACTCCCCGCGCAACCCAAGGCATCGTCGCTGTCCCGCGCATGTATTGGCAATACGTTAACGTTTCAAGCCCAGAACCCTTCTTGCTCCTTTTGCTCCTTTCCGTATCTTCCTCAGGATATATTGGGCGCTGCTCGTGTTCTCTTTTCCGAGCCTGGGCTCTGGCGAAGGAGCATCCGATCTTCGATACCTCCCGCTGGAGTCTGAAAAACTACTCTTCAAACTTGACTCTGGAGACTGGGAATCCAAGACGGCGTCTTCGCCGTTGGTTGATGCTGAGGCTGCACGTTGCAAATTTGGAGAGCTCATCGTAGAGGTTCTA
>PXYN01000398.1:0-12171 GCA_003056585.1 Lecanicillium sp. MT-2017a
TCCGCCACCCCCCGCCCACCCCCACACCCGCACACCGCGCTCGTCTCTCGCCACCGCAGCCTCGGACAGGAATGAACACGTGGATAGGTGAGCGACCAGCCAGTAGGCGCCCCTGTACATATCCACCTTCCCTCTTTGCTGGCGTTTTCTCTGTCTGTTCTCCGCCCCCCCGTTTTCTTTTTTTTTTTTTTTTTTTTTTTCATTCTCTCATTCCGGTTTTTTTCAACCATTCAGCCAACTGAGGGCTGATGTAACAATGTTATTTCATGGGGTCGTCAAACTCAGCATGCAGACGGACCAAAAACTGTAGGATTTTATTTGATGGGGGGCCTGTTTTGTTTGGAACGTCCCGGTGTTGGGTCGTTGGAGAGCCAGTCCTGAGAGGGATTTTTATCTTTTGTGTGAATATTAGCGTGTTTTCTTTTCTTCTTGGGTTTGGTGTCTTTGGGAGTCTTGGGACTGGATAGGGAAACTGGGATGCAAAATGGGCCATGGATTCTTGGGGGGCTAGCCTTATATTTACACTACGTGTGTAAATTCATGATGGATTTCAATGAAAACCACTCCAATCTTATACGATGCATTTGACAGTAATAGCAGTGATCGTGAAGAACTTTTCATTCATGTAGATGCTGGCTACAGCGTCTGGGTATATTATGTAGTGGTTGCCCCGTCTATCTGCTTCCGTCCCTTGGATATGTGACGGAGTATTGCTCACAGGAGCTCCCTTTTGCGCCTTTTCATGTTTCTGCGTCCCGTGAGGAAATCACCGCGACTATCTCTTCTGATTTGCGGCTCTCTTTTCAGGGCGTGGCATGCATCGCAACTGGTATGAGCCCGCTGACGGTCCGCTGGCTGGATTTCTCCCGCAAGCCGCCTCAGGCGCTACCCGCGACGTGAATCGTATCGTCATTGTCTCTATTCATCTTCTTCCTGCCTCGACCCGGCTTACGCTTGAGCAGCATCGCGGCCCTCTAAGCCGGCTTCGCCGCCGCCTGCGCCGCCGCGTTCTCCT
This sequence comes from Lecanicillium sp. MT-2017a, assembly GCA_003056585.1. NCBI lineage: Eukaryota > Fungi > Ascomycota > Sordariomycetes > Hypocreales > Cordycipitaceae > Lecanicillium > Lecanicillium sp. MT-2017a. Next base: position 1,016 of record PXYN01000398.1, read on the forward strand.
CCTTGAGCTTCGCCAGCAGGTCCTCTTTCCCCTTGAGCTCCTCGAGGATGCGCGCGCTCATGTCCTCCGTCTTATTCTGCGCGTCCTTGAGCTTCTTGATCTCGGCCGCCTCCGTCTCGCGCGAAAACGGCTGCGCGGGGCGGTTATGCTTGGGCATCATGGCCGTGCGCTCCCAGACCTCGCCGCTGTCTGGCGCAGGCAGCGGCGGCGCCGGTCGGTTCTTGCCTTTACCCTTGCCTCCTGCACCGCCACCGGGGGGTTTCCACCCGCGCGGCACGGCGCCGTTTGTGAGAATGTTGTAAAACGCCTCGTATGGCTCGTTGAAGAGCTGCTCCTCGTAGCTCCAGGCGCGGACCTCGCCGTTCTTGGCAACCATGGCTTCTTTTTCTTCGTCGGTGCGTCCAAAGGGGTGCAGGCGGAGGTAGTGGTATAGTGTTTGCGGCTTCTCGCCGGATTCGTTGACGTAGTAAAGTTTTACCGTAATGTCGAACTCGCCCCAGCCGGTTTCTTCGACGAGGAACGGCTTGCCTGGTTCGCCTTCAATCACTGCAAGGGAGAATTAGTATCATTCAAAAATATAGCATGTGATTTTGCAGTAGAGACGGAGAAACGTACTGCGCACGTGGTTGGGAATCGACTCGTGCAGCTTAAACTGCACGCGACGCAGCCAATATGTGATATCCGTATCCTCGAGTCCCTTGACAAACACTGACCACGAATGCGTGTGGTTATCCGGCGCGCCGACCGGTCGCGGGTTCGCATCGCTAAACGGCACGGCCGTCGTGCCGACTATGAAGGGGCGGCGCACCTGCGTCAGCTTGACGCGCTTGCCGAGCTGGTTGGACGGCGCCATGGTGACGGTGTCGAGGGTCTGCGCACCGAGGGCCTAGCGCCAGGAGAGAGAGAGGTCGTGTCGGGGGTTCAGTCGCGTGCACGTAGGGAGTGTGCCAATAGCAATGGTGTGTGGCCTTTGATGAACTTTGCGCGCGATGGCGAGGGAAGAGAATTCGCTGTCTGGATCGGGGATGGCGGGTTTGGCGTGTGGTGGTGGTTGGAGCAAAAAAAGCACCATGCTGCCGATCGGGAACGGTGCTGAACGGACGGCGGGACTAGCGCCGCGGCCGGTGGTGGGCGGCGGCCTAAGGAAGCAAGGACCCCCGGCAAGCTGGAGGAATGACTTCATGGATGATGGGCTGATGATTTTGGAGCTCTGGCCAGCCGCTCTTTTTTGTCACATGCATCTTCTCAATTGATTTCAACGAGCATTGGAGCTCATTTCATTCATCTTTCCATTCATCTTTTGAGTCTTCTATACACTGTCGGCGTAACAAGCTGCGAATATATTTTAAGAACGCCAGAGGGCAGCACAACATACCATGGCAGCAGCAGCAAAACGCCTCGTCGTCTGCGGCGGCAATGGCTTCCTGGGCTCGAGAATATGCAAATACGCAGTTGGACGCGGCTGGGACGTCATCTCAATCAGGTACCTACTTACTCTCACACCCAAATGGCAACACTCTGCTCACAAGTTCTCCTCCAGCCGATCCGGTGAACCAAAATGGGACACAGTCACCTCATCGCCAGCAGCTCCAAGCTGGTCGCACCAAGTGACCTGGGAGCGCGGCGACATCCTCAAGCCAAGCACATACGCTCCCTTCCTGCAGGGCGCAGACTACGTCGTGCACAGCATGGGCATCCTGCTCGAAGCCGACTACAAGGGCCTGGTATCCGGGCGCGAGTCGCCCCTCGCCGGGCTGCAAAAGGTCTTTGCCCCGTCTCGCGACCGCGGCATCGACCCGCTGCGCACCAATCCCAGCGAGGACATCAAGCCGTCCAACCCGGCGGACCAGTTCTCGTACGAGGTCATGAACCGCGACAGCGCCGTCGCCCTGGCGCGGCACGCCGCCGACGCCAAGGCCGGCACCTTTTGCTACATCTCTGCCGCGGCGGGCGCGCCTGTCCTGCCGGCACGGTACATCACCACCAAGCGCGAGGCCGAGATTACCATCTCGCGCGAGTTCCCGCAGATGCGCGGCGTCTTCTTCCGCCCGCCGTTCATGTTTGACAGCTCCCGGACCGTGACCATGGGCATGGCCGCGCTGACGGGTGCGGGAGCCGTCTTCAACAAGATGACGGGCGGCTACTTGAATACGCTCATGGGCGCGGCTGGGGCGAAGCCCGTCAAGGTGGAAATGGTCGCCGAGGCCGTGGTGGAGGCGCTGAGCGATGAGGAAGTCAAGGGTCCTGTTGAGACGGAGCAGATGGAGGAGCTGGCACACAAGGCGTGGAGGAAGACAATGTTGTAAGATATTTAACGGCGAAAAGTGAAACCAATAAGGGGCACCCTCGATTTTACGAGAAAGCCTTATGCAACGCTAGACTGTATAATAATACCAATAATCCCCCAACCCTTGCCAAAGAGCACGAAAGAAAACTCCAGTAGACGTGCGCCACCTGTATAAAACAGCATCTTGTTGTGTCATTATATCATTGTTCCACGCTCGAAACTGTCCCGAATCTCCGCAGTATACTTGTCGTAGAAGCGCGCCAGCTTCTGGTTAAACTGCTTATTCTTATCATTGATGTACGTGACGTCGCCCTCGTCGCCATTCTTGGCCATGCGCTCCTTGCGCTTCTTGAGGCGCTGCTCCTCAGCGCGGTTAAGATCGGCGACGACACGGTCGATGGCGGCCTTGTCGGGCTTATTCTGCGCAAACGACGTCGTGTCGGCCGTCGAGTAAAACGTGCCGTCCTTGTCCACGGCAATCATCTCGCCGTCCTCGGTCTCGACAATCTCCAGCCCGCCCGAGGCCGCCGCCTTTTCAATCGCCGCCAGCTTCTGCTTCGTGTACGCGTCGAGGTCCGGCTCAATGTTGCGCAGCAGCCGCTTGTAGTCCTTGTTGCCCTCTTGGTGGTAGTCGGAGAAGGCGTTGTTGTCGCGGTGCGCCGCCTTCTTCTTCATCCGCTTGTCCCACTTTTCGCTCTCGTCAATCGTCCAGTCCCACGCGCGCTTGCGCTCAAAGTCCTCGCCCGCTTCCTCCGTCTCGGCCTTGAGGAGCTTGTGCGAGGCGATGGCGTGTCGGCGGCGCAGTGCTGCCAGCTGCTCGGGGTCTTCGGCGAGCCGTTGCGTCTCGCGCGTCGCTTCTTTTAGGTTGGTTTCTGACGATGTCTTGGCTCGTGCTTGGAGCGCCTTGAACCGCGCCATGCGGTCTTGTGCTTGTGAGGTGCTGCCGCTGGCGGCTGATGATCCTGAGGCGGCGGATTCTTTTTGTGTGGTTTCAGGCTTCTCCGCAGGCTGCTCTTTGGGTGCCTCGGCGGCTGTGTTGCTCGTTCTTCTCTTTTTCGCTGGAGGCGCCATGGTGTGCGGGTATTTAATCGTATTACTTAAAAGAGCAGTAGAGGTAGTCGTGCGTGGCCTGGTGGCTGGTTCGAAGCAAAATGTTGGCTCTAAATATTATCTTGGAAGTTTGATGGTCGGGTGTTGTTGGAGAATGCGCCGCCTGCGTCAAAGCCTGGCGCCGGAGAAACAGTGGCTGCGCTTCCGACTACGGGTGGCGCTAGTACTCTGGGGTAGGCCAGTCCGCTGGAGACTGCCCCTGGCAGTGGAGACACATGTCGCTTCAGATGAACATCTACGCCTACACGAGCATCTCAATTCATACGAAACCCTGCATGCTGAGAATGGTTGGTTGCAGCGGATACTCATAAATATTCACGTCAAGCACGGCTTGCCAGAAAGGCGCCATGATACGGCCGGTTGTCCGCGCCACGCGGCCGCTATGCGCCGAGCGTCAATGCCTCACATCACAGAGACGCTTCAAGACATTTGTACGGCGTGTCGACAAGAATAATGAAGAATACTACACGCTGGCCAGGCGCGGCGAAAGATCGGAAGCAGCCGGTTCCTCAAGACAGCAGGAGTTTTTCGAAATGCCCGATGTCATCCTGGATCTAGACAGCGAGGGCTTGGAAGGAGTGCGCTCGTTTGAAGACGCAGACGAGCACACCTCGGCCGCCAAATGGGGCGTCTCTCGGAAGAAGCAAGCGGCAAGGGAAACGCTAAAGTCTCTGGAGGCGGAATTGGAGGAAGCACGACAAAAGGCAGATGACGTCTTGTCAAATCCGACCAACATCTGGAGACTCACATCACACGACTTGCTGTCAGCAGCGTTGAATGGCGCAAAACCTGTTAATAAAGGGACGCAACCGACCAGCTTGAATAACCAAACGTCATCTGCTATTCTCGACTCAATACGGCGGGAAAATGGTGTTCCAGCGCATGTTCAGGATTCAGATGCCCTGCTACTCGAGTGGCTGCAGCTGCGACAAACGAACCTGAAGAGGTTTAGGAAAGAAAACGACGATCACATTGCAACAAAGGAGCAGCTCATAGAGGCTCTGAGGCAGCAAAGTACCATTCTTGGTATTCGACGACTGGTCCATCGGCAGCTCAGCGCGCCCGAAGGCTTAAAGGCGTACTTTGGCCAAACAGACGCCACAGATATATCAGGGGAGATCAGGAACGCATGCAACAGGGTGCTTGCGAGTGATACCGCGGAGCATTCCGACCATATTGACGCTCTAGTATTCATCGGCAACCTCACAGACAGGCTTCGACATGCAAAGTTTGCCATGGACGGGCGGCTGTTTGGACTCGCGCTGCGACTATCAGCGGAGGGACAAGCACTCGAGGCAGCCTACGAATGGCTTCACCGCAGTCACACGGGTGGGGGATGGCCAGAGGCAGTCGAATTCGCCGACGACGCCTGCGCTGCGATCCGCGCTCTGGAGCTGCGCGCGCAAGCAGAAGGTTCACGGCTCGTTGACGACCAGTTCCTGCTGCAGCTGCTGACGGGACTGGACGAGACGGGGATGCTGGCGCCCGACTCGTTCCGCGCTCTGGCTGGCTTTTACTCGCAAGGCGACTCTGCGACGGGGCAGGAAATCTACGGGGCGTACGTGAGCCTTCTCGGCCACATTGGCGCGGTCAGAACGCTGTTGAAGGAGCAACAGCTGTGCGCGGACGAGTTTGGGGCCAGTGCGGCAAAGAAACTTGCGCCTGTGTTTGAGGAGGCCATATCTCGTGCTACGGAAGCTACTGGGGGTGTAGCGAAGAGCGATATCGCAGAAGTGAGCCTCGACGAGTGTGTTACATTGGACTATCATGCTCTTGAGTCACTGGGGCAATAGCTGACGGGAGAATAATCCCGCATGTGTACATACTGGGCAGCGTAGCGTCGCTGCTACATGATGAAAATAACAATCAATATGTCGTATCGTCGCAAGTGTGAAAATTTTGTCGGTGTGATTCATTGCGTGAATATATGCCGTGCCGGATATCATAGGCATTGTGGTGATATGAGGGATATTGAAGAGCGGCCTGAGCGGTGGTTGTGACCCTACAGATGGCGTCAATCAACGACATTCAATTTATGGGGACTTTGTCTGAGCGATTACTTGTTTTATTACTGATATTATCAAAAGGACATTGCATCCATCGTGTTGCGTCGCGTTAGTTGATGCACGGGGACTTATACGGACGAGGCCGTCGAAGAATTATGAGATATTTCTCTATCGATTGTAGCAGATCCCGCTTCAGGGACGCATATGAGTCACATGTACAGGTACATTTATCCAATTTTACAAGCGTGTTTATTTTTATTTATTTTGCAAATATTTTTATAGGCGCACATCTTCGGATCAAGTCTACCGCTGCCAACAGAAGTCAGGCCACTGACGCATGGCAGAATGCCAAACTCCACCATAGGTGCCGAAAATCCGCAGTGGACGCGACGCTGAAAAACCAAGTAAAAACACACCCAAGCCAAGGTCGAGAATCTCACAAGTACCCAATAAATATAGCACTGGGTACCTCGTACGTATGAATACCGAGGAAAAGTCGGGTAATGCGCGTCAGACGGTCTGGAAAAGTCGATGGAGCCAGCGACCGTGTTTCGAGTCTTTCTAGACCTTGGTTGTCGACTGCTTTCTCCACAGGGCAGTGAAGCGTTGGATAAGTGGGTAAATACGGACTGCGTTACGCACTGCAAGCAAGTCGGGCATTGGGATTCTACTCTAGGGTAAACATAAACAATAACTTGGAGACCTGGCCAAGGTTTTTCGGCTTGGCTACTTTGGTGTTGGGGGTTTCGGGTCCATGTGAAGACGCGGAGAGTTATGTACATGTTCGTAGCTATGGCATCATCATTTGCGCAGAGTGATCGACGGCGGAGGGCTATGCCGAAAATAGCCTTTGCATGACGTTTTGTTTGTGTTTTGTAGAGTATCTCCCGTGCAGGTTCCTCTCATGTACCGTGACTGTTTCATAGTGTTTATTTGATTTTTCTTTTTCTTCTAGATACTTTCCGAAGCGCGTGTCGATTCACGAACGGATGGCATGGCGGATGGCCGCCGTTCATTGGACAAGGTTGACGACCCGTTGCAGACAAACCGCAACACGCAAGTCCACCCACATGGGCGAACCTATGCTCATCGTGGCCTTTGTCTCTTACTTTGCCATGTAACTGGGCGGCTGAGTAACAAAACCAGGACCATAACCCTGGTAGGCGGCTGCGACGGCTACGGAACGGTCGGGATAGACGGGGCGTGTTCGTACGGCCGACGAGTCTTCGTAAATGCGGTTCTCCAGGATGCGGGTCCTGGAAGCGAGTTGCAAGAAAAAGCATAATTATTCGCTGGCGTAGGCGCCGAGAGAAAGAAAACACGCTTGTGGCACTCTGGGTACGGGGTTGATGAGAATTGTTGCCTTTTTGGGTTATACTTTTCAAACGCTCGCTGACGGGTTAAACTGGGTTTAACACACTGTGCGCGCGAGAATATCCGAATTGATTACGAGGGCGGGCAATGGTAAAGCCTAACTTTAGCTACGTTGGTGCCAAATTGTGCATTGGGGATAATTCACAAAAATCAAAGCCAGCGACAAAACTTGTTGTGAAAGCCCTGACGCCGCATTTATCCGAAATCGTGAGCCTGTAAGCCGGAGAGGTTACGCCGGGGATCGTCGCCTTGGGGATGTAACAAGCCTTTCCAGGACATTCTTTACATAACTTGATCTAAAAGGTGAAAACTTTTTCTTTTCATAACAAACTCGGTCAAAATAGACTAAAGGAATGAAAAAATTTTCCCTTCACGTTTCTTTTCAATGGCTCCGAGAGCTGCAGACGCCAGCTGAATCCGTGACATGTTTGTGCCCCCGTTTGGACAGGGCTGGGCGCACAACGTGGTCGAGAGAGTGGTGGTTGGGCACCACGAGCCTCGTCCTAGCTTTGCGGGGCGGAGGGGGGCGGGCTTGGGGGTGTTTGCTGGCTTACAAGGCTGGCAGGAACGGGCGCTGGAAAGAAAAAAAAATTCTTTTCAAAAAATGCATAAAACCGTATGGAACAATACATGGAAGAATTATGCGACTTTTGCCCAAGTGCAGTGCTGCCCCTGCCTCGGCTTTGTCTCATTGCAGCGTCTACACGTAGTCTATTGATTTGCCGTTGAGTAGTCCGCATTGGGCAAGCCAATCTACGTGAAAGTGCGCAAAACACTACCGTCCGTGGCATATCAGCTGACAGGTCGGATTCCCTATTTCAATAGTGTCGTGTTCTACAGTTTCCCCCAAGTCAAACTGCATGGTAGATCAACGGCATGTAGCCGGCTACGCCTGCAGTCACGATAGCCTCATGCCGGTCGCCCTTCTTTCGGGCCATTTCTTTGTCCAACGTTTTCGTACACGGCGTACTTGGTACAACGGAATGGACTGCCGAAGGGCAGCCTGTACAACGTGACCTGTATCTGACCCCTGGCCCAAGCCATCGAAGGCGTCGAACGACACCCACCCCGCGTTTGGTAGCACCAGGACTGGCATTGTTGGCGCGTATCGCGGCGCCATGGATACCCCCGCGTAGCAACGGGAGGGTAGCACACAAGCCCTGTCCCTGCCAACTTTTACAGTAGGGCCCAAGGCTAGAACTGTTTGCTTGTTTAGTGCTAAGTGGTAGGATGGGTGTGAGGCTGAGACAGGCCATTGGATGCCCGCCGTGGGAAAGGTGTATTGAGCGTTGACCCTTGGGACATGCTATCTTTGTGGTAGGTCATTTAGGATGGTGGTGGCATGTAGCCGAGAGGGGATGGGCGGTGACTTTCAGGGTCGGGTTACTCGATGAGGAAAAGTATGGTTGCTTTCGCGCGTAGCGGGCTTTTGGGGGGACAAGGACGAAATGTACCAGTACACCGCTTGGTACATTGATGGCAGCATGCAGAGACAGTTGCATTGTGATGGCGTTTACGGTCGAATGGGTAGTTTCTCGTAGCAGCAGATGATACAGGTCCGTTTCGGCGACATGCGAGTATCTGGGTCTGGGGTAATGCCTATCATGGCCCTAGCTAGCCCCCAGACGGAACAAGTCGTATCGCCAGGCGATGGAAGGCGTTTGGTATCGGAGGGTAGAGCCGATGGAGGTGTAGAGAGGGTTTGGCAGCTAAACGCTTTGGCGTATATACTAAGAAAGCTATCGGCCAGGACCGGTCGCGTGAGCAGCATAAGGGAAGGATATGCTTATCACGCTGACTGCAATGCTGCACTTGTATCAAGCGTGATGATTGCGGTATCAATGTCTCTTTGCATGTCGCTGAATTCGTACAGACGATTGCGTTATCGGTGAGGGGTCTGGGCAGGTGCGTTGCTGGTGAGCACATGACCGTTTTTGGCTTCCATGCCAGCGATGAAGCCGAAAGGGATGCAATATGTGCACCGATGCTTGCATTGCAGCAGGCAATACTCCGTACCTATGGCACTATTGTACTCGTACACGTCGGGTACTTCGAAAGCTAATGCACGAGTACATGTCCTGTACATGATGGAGTACTCCGGGAAAGAAAGATGGCAGCCCAACGAGAGATGGAAGCTAAAGTGTTAGGCGTCGATCCCCCTCTCGAAGGCCCAAGGACAGGCACGTAGGCCCCGTTTGTCTCGCTGAATAGGGTGAAGCACTCTGGACCGTCTCGACGACAGTTGCGCCCGTCGGGACGTGGGTTGGCACTTTTGGCCGGGGTTCGTGCTCGTCGCAAAAGACACCGTTATGTCGCCATCTGTTACGGTGTCTACGGCATGACTAAAACGGAGCACTACGCTCAGTACCCAAGATTGGCTCATCAAGGTCCACGGTGAGGCCATTGTGCTTCATGTACGGGGGTTGGGAGTTGCTCTTACAACACCATAACCATTAAACCGGGGTCCTGTCCGCAACGACAAGCCTCAAACTTGCTCAAAACACACACACAATATTGTCAACCAATTTCATCAGAGCCACCCGGGTCTTGCGCCTTGGTGTTTTCTTCCGTGTACAGAGTACAGCTTGTACTATGGGGAATACAGTCAACGTCGAAACTATCAGACACCACGCCTACCCCCCACCGGTTGCATACCAACCCCAAGCACCGCGTTGAGCCGCGTTTTTGCGTATTGTCTCTGGGGAGCGTGGGATCTTGTGCTCGGGCCTGAACACGACCGCCTCAATGCCAGAGACATGGGGCTCTAGAACGTTTACGGCTGGGTTAGCATGGCGTCTTTTGTTCACGAGATGTGTCAAAAGGCCCGAGATATTTTTTTTAACGTGATTGTACACTCTTCCAGGGGCGATATCGTAATGCCAACCTGTCAACCCGGAAATACTCGCAGCAGCAAAAGCCAGCCAGCGAGTCCCTAGCCTGGTGGTCCCAGAACGTTCCCGTCCATCCAGGTTATGGAGGGGCCTCAGAGGATTCCTTCACTCCACAGGCGAACGCCGGCAGGGATAAGAAAAAGCAGCCTGCATTCATTCACAGCGAGCTAAAGCTACTCGTTGAAGCTAACAGTAGCCCCGGTCCCCGCCATCGTGTCGCACACAAAACCCGCCCGCCCGCAGCTATGTGCTATTTGGGCTCGCCACAGCCCCAGTCCGATCAAGGGGCACAAGGTTTTTTCTATGCTCGTATCATGTTGCTAGTGTACCTCTCTCTCCAATTTTTGGTTCTTTTAGCGCCCAGTCGTTCAAGGGCGTGTTCTGTACCCTGTCGAGCTAAGAAAAAAAAAATTATGAAAAAATGGTGAAAGTCAAGTTCTCCATTGTCCGGCTCACGACGGGTCTGGGGACCGTGGACCGTGGACCGTGTTTGTGGGCTCTCTACGCGTTGGCGTAGATTGATAAGGACGTGCCAACATCTTGCACAATTTTTGTATGCGTTTCTACACGAGGCAGAAGGAATCTTTTGGAAAAGCACGTATCGGTTCAAGTTTTCGTTGATTTTTTAAAAAATGTCTTGACCCGTTTTCTGCAATCTCCCTTTCTGGCACCTGCACCTACATGCATGCATGCTTGGATCCTGCAGGCCAAGGGTACGAAGGTAACAAGCTTCGAGCTGTCCAGTGTCTGTGTCCACTCCCAGGCTCCGCACCGTCCGGCCATGGACTGCGGGCTTCTTCTCCACTTTGCGGCCGATTTGCACAGTCAGCCAGTCAATCACGACACCGGGACGAGTCACAAGGTGCGCCCAAGGGGGCCCCCAGAAGGCGAGGCGCGAGAGACATGGATGGGCAAAGGGAGCCAAACGCGCCCAACAAAGCGGAGCAGGATCACGACAAGAGACACAACGGTTGCGGCAGAGGAGCCACGAGCTGCTACGGCGCGTGGCGTGTGGTGTGTGCATTGGTGCTTGTAACAAGAGAAAAAAAGAGAAACAATGACTAAAAAGGTATATAGAATCTTGGGCAGCCACCACTTCGTACAGCCTACATGGTGTACTTTGTAACCATCAGTCGTCTCACGCAAGACTCAACAACCACCATCGTGAAGGCCCTTACGAGTACAGCCTGGACCAACGTCATCACTTTTTTTTTTTTTTTTTTTTTTTTTTTTTTTTTTTTTTTTTTTTTCTTCTCTTCTTTTTTTGTTACCCCCTCTTGTTTTTTTTGCCACCAGGCTTAAAGGGGGCCCTTTTCCTCCGTCTCCCCCCTTTTTTTCTCTTTTCCCCCCCACTTCTCATGCTCTCTTCATACCTCCTTACCACAATCTCCCACCCCACAACCTTACTTCACCACACCACACAGATCTCCCGCATTTTACTCACCTTTTTCGTTTTCTCGCTTTTCTCATTTTTTTTTTTCTTCCAAG
>PXYN01000399.1:0-12130 GCA_003056585.1 Lecanicillium sp. MT-2017a
CCTGGCAGCCAGTCGGGGAGAATCCATCTCTCATTCAACTTTCCAAATGTACTGGGCACTTGGAACTTGCCATGCAACTTGAAAAACAGGTTGCATAAATAGCAGCTAGCTTTGCTCGCGGCAATCACCCTCGGGGGAAGGGCCACACGATGGCACTCGTAGAAGAAGAGCAACTGTATCTCGGCATGGACTTTAATGCCAAGCCTCGATTCGTTGAGTTTTGAGGTTAGGGCTGCATCGAGCGCTTTTTCCGACCCGTGAAATCGTTGCAACAGCCTTTTCTTCCCGACTGCAGTATAAGTGTCCTGAATCATCGGAATGCTGCACCCAGCGCTCCGTTTCGCTCGGACAGAGGAAGGAATCTCTATCTGAAACGGGCAAATTCGGACTTTTCGAAACATTGCATATGCCTGTGCGGTGGTAGCTGCCAGTACCAGCTGCCTTGTCGCTCGATAGTACTGCCCAAGTTTCCGCACGGCATCCGTGCAACGGCCGATGTTGCTTCGCGGTGCAGCAGCCCGATCCACAGCACCGAGGAGTTCGGTGTTGGTTATTTCAGCGGCCAGCTTCACGATGCTAGTCGCTGTTTGGTATGCCGCTTCCTTTGGAGCGCTGGATACAGTTGACTTCAGGTCCCGGATGAGCGACACGAGCGCCAAAAGCATTTTATGCCCGTCGGTGTCAATGGCCCTGCCGTGGCAAAATTTTGCTACCTGTAACACTGGGCACGACTCGATCGAATGCTTTTTGGCCAGTTTTAAGCGACTTCTGAGGCGAGGGAAATTTAAGTGAATGACTTCTTCTAGGAGCAAGTCGATGTTCGCCGATGGTGCATTGCCTGATACGAATTGGATTAGCAAAGATGCCAATGAAAGGAAGGGCACAAAATAGTGGTGCTTCATACTGCTACCTCGTTGCGCGATGGCTTCAAGGACTTTGCAAATGCTAGTCAGCGTTTCAAAAACACTTTTCAGCATCGTGCCATTGACCGCAACCCTGACAATGATTCCCCGGCCGTCCGCGTCTTCCTCCAGCGCGATTGCCGCTACATTGTGCGACTCTTTGGTCCGTCTCGAGAGGAAGCACAAATTGGCAGCGACCTCTGCTTCTTGATGGATGGTAAATGCCCGCGGTTGATGCTCAACGAGCTCGTGCGTAGTTGGCGCCTCTGGCGTCGGTGCGCATAGAGCAACTAGAGTGAGTTTTTGGAGAAGTTTCTCCCTTGTCATCGTCGTACTGCCCCATATCGGCTCGTGCGTGTCACTCATGCTGAGCACAAAAGATAACAGACCGCCTTCAGCTGAAAATTGAGAATAATCCAGTAGACATTTCTGTTATGAAATTGAGCTCAGATTTTATTTACGACATTGTGCTAGCAGTTTTGCTTTCCAGCCCTAGTCTTGGAACAGTTCCTCCTCCGCGTCACAGTCAACTTCCATGACCACGGCTCAACATCCCATACGCACAACCCAAAGTAGCGAGCAAACAACTACTCTGCAGACATCATGGCCTTCGACAACGACTCCGAAACCCTGAAATTGGCCATTGAGCTCCAGCAACAAGAAGCAGAGAGTCTTCTGAAAGGAAAGTGCCAGGAAGGAGACGTCTCAGACTTGGAGCTAGCCGCTCGGCTCTTTCAGGATGATCTTGAGCACTACCAGGCCTTTCAATTCGACAAGGTCATGTCTAGGAGCATTGCGCAAGCAACATTGACCGATGCAGAGGCAATAAGGGATATTATTGGCGACGAAGGAGACGGTAGTCCCGAATCTGATGCGCAGTTCCAGGAAGAACATCTGTCCAGAGAGGATGTGCCGCGCGGCGAGACCGTCCAAGCATGTATCGACGATGAACTGCTTGGTAAACTCGCCGCCATGTACGTTGGCGACAATGCTGAGACGTCAGCGCAGGGGGCAAAACAAGCTATGAGCAGAGGCGCGACAGACACTCGTCACTGCATTAGTTGCATGACAGATGTCCCGTACATCGATGCACTACGATGCCCTTGCTCCCACGACTATTGTCGTCCTTGCATAGCTGGGCTTTTTGAAGCAGCTATCCAAGACGAAAGTCTGTTTCCAGCTCGCTGCTGCAGCCAGCCAATACCTCTCGGTTTGAACCAGGTTTTCTTACCAGCGGATATCGTTGGAAGATATCGCGCTAAAGAGCTTGAATACGGCACGGAAGATCGAACGTACTGCCATGAGCCAACATGTTCCGCTTTTGTACCACCAAAGTTCATACAAGGAGACACTGCAAAGTGTGTGAAGTGTCAACGTGCTACCTGCATGATCTGCAAGGGTCCGCTTCATGAGGGCGACTGCCCTCTTGATCGTGCCTCGTTGAATATCTTACGGCTGGCAAACGAGCAAGGATGGAGAAGGTGTTTTTCTTGCCGCAGTCTGGTCGAACTCAGCACTGGCTGCAACCATATGAGTAAGCATCTTCGCCTGGACCGTTGATGAATATGCCGCTGACATCCTTGTAGCTTGCCGGTGTGGTGCGCAGTTCTGCTACGTTTGTGGCGACAAATGGAAAACTTGCGCGTGTGATCAATGGAACGAAGATCGACTCATTGATCGCGCCAATGCGATTGTTGATCGAGATGAGAACCACTTACAGCTGGGGCGCGAAGAGCGAGCAGATTTGGTGCAGCGAGAGCGGCAGAACCTAATGGCGAATCACGAGTGTGCTCACCGTCGATGGAGATCTCGCCAAGGCGCATTTCGCTGTGAAGAGTGTCGTCACCGATTACCAGAGTTTATCTATGAATGCTGCAACTGCCGCATTCTGGCATGTCGAAGATGTCGCTTTAATCGACTTTGATGGTCTGCACACAATGCAGTGGATAGCTGAGAGACGGGCGTATCAGCCAAGTCAAACGCCAGGCGCCAAACGGTCGCACCTCGTATTGTCCGCCTCTGTAGGGGACATCTACACTAGACCGAAAACAGGCATTAGATTTGTGCGAGGACGTAATTACTTCATTTGGAACAAACGCCTTTCATTTGTTGGACCAAGCCTACCTTGCTGTGATTTGCTGATCATTAGCGGGCGGTGTACGCTGTCTGAAACAGTGCGTAACCTGAATGTGGCCACCCATCAGCCACAGGCTATTGCACCTGCGCAGACAAGTGTGTCCTCTATAGGCTGTCGCAACACTGTGCACCCGCGATGCTCAGGAGCCTTTATTATCCATAGCCTAACCATGCTCTGGTACGGTATGGAGAGTGGTCGACGCGCGGAGCTACAAGCATGGCTCGTACCGCTGCTATGATCAAGGTTGAACAGACAATTGGATACCAATTTCGCAACCCCGAACTCTTGAAATCAGCTCTAACCGCCGCTGGAGCCGACCCAAATAATCGCGATGGAAATAGAAAACTAGCTCAGCTTGGCCAGTCCGTTCTTGAACTAGCCATAGCGGATGAAGTTTTCGACATGTCACATTCTCGAGGTAAGCTGACCTGTACGTCGATATGGTATATTCATCTGACTAACACAAAGTGATTAACAGAAGAAATGTGCACTTTGAGCTCCATGTTCAGATCCAAACCGCAGCGCGCGGCGGCGGCGGATGCTGCTGAGATCGTCGATTGTATCGAGCTCTGCGCACGGTCTGGGCCGGCTTCGAACACCGTGAAAGGTCTGGCCGTTAGCGCCATCATAGGTGCGGTTTGGAAAGATTCACAATCTATGGATGTAGTCAAGGGGGCAGTCGCTCGCTTGCAGTAGGTTTTTGCGACAGATGGCTCGGCATTTGCTTGGAAAACTGACATACATAGCGCCCCGTCGAATACCACTGTACCGGCAAATGCTTCGATCGTTACCAATGCGGTAGATGCACTCGCCTGGACTCCAATTCTGGCTGCATCACCCGATTTGACCAGCTCTTCTATGATGGAGCCTTTCTTTTGGGGCGGGCCAGACTCTACTGGGCTTGGCCTCACTCCAGATTCTCATAGCGTGCATCTTGGTGGTACCATTCCTTATGCTACTATTAATGTTAGTGCACCAGACTATTTGCCACTCGGAGATGTCCATTCTTATCGGTTCACTTTTCGAAGCTTGATCATCCATAAAAGTCAACCTCAGAGGCCTGCACCAGGCCCTACGCCGTCATCTTCTTCCACGACCGCAGTGATACAACGGGAAAGAAAGCGCCAATGCACGTCTCAAAACAACGTTCGTCAAAGATGGATTGAATCTTGCGTTGGCGAGCACAACATAGCTAGTCCTTTGAAGGAATTTCTGCTTCAGAATATCGTGAACTCTTTGACTAATTTCGGGAAACCAGCCCAAGATATATTGCTCAGGATGTGGATAGGCACCTGCAGTGCCGCGTCGGTAATTGCTTTTCGAGAAACGATTCAAGCATTGAGACACGAGCCCAGTGGACCATTTACGTTTTCCAACCAGGTACACTCGGTAAAGGAGAGGTTTCAGCTGGTCGAGAAGGCCGAGGCCAACATCGCCGGCTTGACTCTGATCAGGAAGCTTCACCTAGTCAGACTCTGGGAGGATTATCAGACTTCTACTTCCAAAAAGGATAATTGGGTCAACTTTGACACGTCTCATCTTCTCATCACTGGCGCTAGAGAAAGACCAGGTAATCCGCGGCATGAGGAGGAGTCTCTGGTAACCGCTTCGCTGGTGAAAGCCTTGCGCCCGGATATAGAAGACAGCTCGCCGGAATACAAAAAGATACACTCGAAATTCAAAAAGCTTAGAAGGTTGGGACAGCGATGGAGTATGCTTCAGTTACGGTTTGGTCAAGGGATACTCGGTTTGCTCCCGTCTTTCGACGATGGCTCTTCCACGCAGTTACGTTGCATCATCTCGGATTCTGTGTACGTATGATGAGCGTGTTCACAACGAGTCCTGCATTCTGACAGTTGATAGGCTCTTAGCACCACCATTCTCTGAATTTGAACGCGTTTTGTCTCTTCTTGGCGGAACTCAAGGCGAACTCCTGCGCATGTTTTGCGCCGCAGCCGAGCCGGTCGTCAATGCCATCTCGTCGGGCACTCTTCGACAATCTGGCTCCCTTGCTCGTGAGCCATGTCAGGAAAGCATCATCTCTCGGCTGCCGTGGGGCTCAAAGGAGCTTTTATCTTACGTTAAGGGCGAAAGTTGATTTTTGGTAGCGGTAGAATTTTGATATCTTTCCAACACTTGGCAATCTGTGATCGCCTGAATCGGTACTCCCAATATGTTTGACAAGGATTATGAGCGACCACTAATTGAACATTTTCTCTTCGTATAGCCCGCTTTTAGCTGACAATTTGTTTTCCAACGAATACTCCCGTTTCATAGATATCTCTTGGGCTATCTTGTGTCTCCAGCTTCGGGTGACTGTTTCCTCGCATCGCCCGCATCCGGAGCTGGGAAATACAAAGAAATAACCGCGCAACCCGATTTCTGAGCACTTCAGGTGAGCCATAGGCCAGCCATGCTACAATGTCCATTTGCGCATCCCTCGCATAAGGTGCTTTGGTGTGGTCGATCACTGTCACGCTGAGGAGAGTATGGCGGCCGCTCCATGGGGACGCCACACCACTTTTTGATGCGATATGCCACCCTCTCCGCATATGTCTCGTCCAGGAATGGTCGACCAAGGGAGTGACAGCTTTCGCAACGTTGATGATAGACCCGGGCGTTGTACTGCTGGTTTGGGTAGCGTCGAATCGTGATGGCAATCCTCCTGCTGGACCACATTTTGCCACACGAATTGTTCAAGCATGTAAAGCGCCCCATGACGTTTGTATCATAATATTCCGAACAGTCGAGCTCCTCATCGGCAGTGTGGAACGTGAACAGTAGGTTTTCGTCGCGAAGGAGATTAGATACTTTGGTGTGCAAGTCTGGGCACATTGACCATGATGATTCGGTTTCTTGCTGTTTTGCTCTTTTTGCTTTCTTATTCTTGGCCATGATGTAGAATGTAGTCCAAAGTACGGTTGCAGCGTGCGTTGTGAAGCGACTGACGCCGGCAGAAGTTCGCCTGTAATCACGCTTTGTTTAGTGTAGGCGATATGGAAGCTGTCCGGTGTATTAGGCTACAGATGACAGTATTATATAGTACGACAGCAAAGCAGCTGCTTAGGCTGACACTTGGCACGCACATGCCAAAACTTTTTCCTGATTGACATATTCGCTGTCTCACACGAGGACGTATCTGTCGCATAGTTGGGGACAAGAGCGTGTAAGCACCCGCGAAGGTGCTCATACACATGCGGCAGCTTGCGCTTCCCATAACTCCTCCTTTGTCAAACTTGGGTTGTCCGCCCCAATCGTCTGAACCATGCGGGCAAGCTGACAGCCCCGCCTTGACGACTCCCGGGTTGACGACGCAGTACGCGTCTTCGCATAATACAGCCAATTGCGAAATGACGACGAGATTGTGTCGCCTCATATTCAGGGTGGTGGGCAAGTACTTCCTGCCTACATTCTCCCGTGCACCAAGTCTAGTGGTTTTTTCCCGTAGTGTAGTGCAGGCCACCAGCAAGAATTGCGGACTTCTTTCCAAATGTGGCCAATGTAATTCTGGCGCCTTCACATTACGGACAAATGAGACACGCAACACATTGGAAATTCTTGCGGCTCCTATGATTTTACTATTCAGTTATCGCAATTGCCACAATAGCCACACTCTTTATCGCAAGCTGTCAAGTCCTTCATAGGTGCATCAGACCAGCCGTCGTAAACGTCCCGCACCGGCGACTCAGGTACATCGTCGTCCATATCCGCTTGCAATCCAGCGTTGATCCCCCTAGTTTCCCGACCAGTAGAAGTCGCAGTATATGTGACGTTGGGCGTGTTCGTCTGGCCAGGCGCGGCCCGCGGCGGGAGGTCAATGTCTCGTGCGGGTCTCGCGAGCGTTGCTCGCCAGTGGTGCCTATTAATGGGATCTTTCTGGTACACGTTGATTTCGAAGAACTTGTTGTGAATTTCACACTTGTAATTTTTGTATCTACCCATCAATTGTTAGTGGGGAGGCATCAAACGGCGGCATGAGCGTACGCACGTATTGAGCTTTTGGAAATTGGCCTGGATTAGTTCGTCTTCTCTGACCTCATCAAAAGCATTTCCCATGCCGTTATGAGGGATAAAGTACCTCTTTGAATCCAGCGGACCATAATTTACCTGTTGCACCAGCTGTATCGCGAATGGCACGTTGATGCTGTCTAAGTTGGTGGCATGGCCGATCCCAGATGTTCTCGGAAAGGCAGCCCAAGTGACGAAGTCGGTAAACTTCTGTTCATGGGAGAGTCGCTGAGGCCGGTAGGGGCGAATTGTCGCGCAGCAAAAAAGGGACGCAGACATGTTTGCAAGCTACTCTCTGATGTGGTAAATCAAAATAAGTCTACGCAGTTCGAGCTGCCGGAACCGGTCTATTCTATATGTGCTCGCCTGGGACGAATACCCAGCATCGTCACCCGTAGGCCAGAGCGGACAATCGTCTCGCGTCATTGGTCAAGTGCCTCTCCAAGCCACTAAAACAAGCCATGCAGATTTTGTGGCATAACTTCCCAGCCAGCCAATCATGGACAGGTGATCAGCCCCGCGATCAACAGCAACGGAGGGACGCGGGGGAGGGGCGCGCGCGGAGGGGAGGGAGGGGGGGGGAAGAGGGGAGGCCGGACATATATAGCATTGCCCATCCACGAGACGACGATTTCCCCGTTTCTTCTTCTTCACGGCTGGCCCACGGGTTCCGTCACAGCAGTCCTTACAGATAACAAGCATTATTGCAAACTATACGACTTTCGTTTCACGGCCCATACCCTTCGTTTGTTAATTCGTCCACTCTTTACCGCAGGCTCACTTCATCTTCATAGCTTTCGGTGAGGAAGTTCCATCTCTAGTCAGAGACCAGCGGGGCCCCTTGGATCCGATCAACTTCTTCTTCTACATCACAACGAAAACAGATCTTTCCAGTTTGCGGATCCCAGTTGGCTCCTTTGTGGAAATGGAGGCCCACTACCTGAGTATGAAGGTGCAGCTTCAAGCGTCACTGAGCCTGTCGGACAGGACGAAATCGCGGAAGAAGGACAGCGGCCGGTGAACATCGCAGAAACCCAACAGCAGTCAACCAACTTCAATGGCCTTCAAAACTTACCCACTTCAGGCAATCATCGTCATCAGTGCGGAGAATGCCCTGCTGCATTCCCCGAGAGAAGACTGTTGACGTAAGTTTTTCTCATTGTTCAGACGTTCCGCGCTGACGCGGATCCAGACTACACCTCAACAGGCACGCTCGACCATTCCATTGCCCTAATCCAGCCTGCTCCGAGGCCTTTGCTCTAAAGACGGACCTCGAACGCCACTTCAATAGTATACATAGTCGCAGCTCACATCAACGCAAATGGCGCTGTACTGTGCCACAGTGCACTTACAAGCTAGCTAGAGACGGCACTTCGCGGAAAGACAGTTTGGACAGGCACATGAGAATACGTCATGGCTGGGCGTAAAGCACGTGGTATAGCAACCGAATCAGTGGACAAAAAAGTAGGCTAGAAGGTCAATACACTCATTAACGCTGCCATCATGGAGCCAATGCTCCTCCTTGTAGTCTACTTAGCGCTACTGATTCTCAGGATAGGAAAACGCCTCAAGGTACAAGTGATGTCTATTGACAAATTGGTAATCACTCCTTCCACAAATGCCGCTGGTGGTAGTAAAACACTTCGCACGCTCAGTCCTCTGCACCGCAGGGGCTCACCTAAGACGGCGCTCCACAACTTGTTCGTAGACACCACAACGAGACTCACAGGCCTATCCTTACCCCTTCCGCTTCGATCATATCCTCAACTCTTTTCACCTTTGCATCCCGGATGCAGGCCTCCTTAGTAATTGTGTGGGCCAAGTTATCGGCTCTGCTTCTGCACCCCAGGCCAAAATCAATGCGAAAATCGAGTATTATCTCCTCTTGTATCTCGCACCAGTATTTATATTCTTTCATGGCTTGCAAAAAGCTTTCGTCCAGCAACCACCATTCCATAAGGTATGTGTCAATACCATCATCCAAAAGCGACAAATCCAACTTCTCCGCCGTGCCATCTGGATACTTGACATATGCATAATCTCCGTCGCTGCAATGGGACGCCGTGTCCACAAGCAGCTGCTGGGCGATCCAGATGACAGGCGCATTCGCCCCAAAACATTTTGCAATGACTCCCAGGCTCAAACCAGCGTCCCATGGTGAGTGAGAATGCCGAAATAAATATTCTGCCATTGCCAATCGTAGTTCAGACGTTGGCGGGAGCTTAGAGTCAACCAGAAACCGGTCCATGCGAATTTCGCGATCCATGAGAGTCCTGATCGTGACAGAATGGGTCACAAGGTCGTCCGGAATGGACCATTCGAATAAAAACTCATGCCGATACCTATGTGGTTCTGGCAGGCCACACTCTTCCGCCAAATCCATTGCCGCGTACAATTGATGTTGCCAGTTCTGCGGTACAGAAACAAAAAGAATATGAACTTGTTCTGGAGGTTCGTCGTCTTCGTAGACTTTGTTAAAAGCCCTCTTCAAAGTGTCAAGCATTCTATCACTAAGAGACACTAGCGCTGTTGCATGTTTTCGCTCGAGGTATGGAAAGCTGCGTGAGACGCGATGTTTTCTGAAGTGGCCGAGGCGGCTGCGAGGCGACAGCGGCGGGCCGGATGCACCCAAACCGCTACGAAGGCCGCCAGCGTATATAGAGCTGGCTCCAGCAAGGTTGCCAGCGGTTCCTCGCCAGCACAAGCGCGTCAGTCTAACATTATTATCCATGTCAATGTTGCCGCTTAGTTGGATGGCTCATTAGTGAATGCCGGTTAACCGAGGCTTGCGATGAGCATCCTCGCTGAGAACGCAGGTTTCAAATTGTTTAAAATTAACACATCGTCCCTGGATCCCCGACGACATGCTCCAAATATATTTATGGCTCTGTTGTTCAGCTGGAGTACTGCGTTGCTGCCCAAGACAAAGCAGCATAGATACCCGATCTGCGCCTCCTCGTCTTTCCCGAAAAAGGTCTAGTCCTGCGTAGATCTGTCCACGGGTGGGCCGAGCCGTACCAGGCGGGAGGTCGGCCGCAGCCGAGTGCGCCGTATTTGGCGTCGCAAGACACCAGACACCAAGCAGGTCGATTGCACTTAGCCCACTACCTTCTTACGCCCATTGTAGCTCTTTAGTCACGAAAACTAACCCCATTTAGTATATCACAAAACTCCATTAGCATACTGCGTCGGTATTGGCGGTAACGTGTGGAGGCATTACCAGCCATTGAGCTTCAGTACTCTCGGCTGCGGCCCGTCCCGCGGAGACACGGCCAGCGTGCGCTCCACATCGGCGTGGCTTCAATAATCGCCAGTCTTGGCATTCATCTGATCAGAACCTGTGCAAATCACAGCGTCGGAAGCCATCATGGTCAAGAGCAGCTTAGTCTGTCAACTGGTTTTGCATAGTCTTGTCCCCGCTCATGCTGCACACTTCTCCGTCACCACCTTCGGCTGCATCGGCTTGAAATGCTCAGCATGTCATGTATTCAATCGTTACCAAAGCAATCGTGGCTTTTAAGGGGCGCCACGTTGTTTACTTTCTGTAGCGATAAGGAATTACCGGTGACAGCAGTACGGTCCTGTGTGGCTTTCGGTAACACACTACCCATGGCTTGCGAGGTACTAAAAGTCTCAGAACTTCCACAGATGCCTGCAACGAACTTATTTTCTCTTATCTACAACATTGATGAATACCCATATCCTGGGGCTAAGCTCCTTAGGCTTCTTGCTGCCATTATCGGTTCAGGTGATACGATTGACGTGGCCAAGACTCTTAAAGCATTGCTGGGCGCAACAGCAGCTGAAAGCCGAATGTGCCCGTCGTCTTCGGACTTGAAGAAAATATTGGAGGCTTTGAAGCCTGACCTTGAAACTGGTTTCGAAGATCTGGTGTTATCATGGGGACAAGAACTAAAGGTGCCCGTGCAGCATCAAATTCGAAAGGCATTCATCGTGAAGCTGCTCGATTCTCTTCGCCAGGCCGATCTTCAGGGTACTGCAATTCAGGTTTCCGAGCACGCTGCATGGACTGCGGCATTTATAGAATGGTGCTTTGGAAAGGCGCCGTCAGTGAGGAAAGCTGGAGTGGTTATCAGGCAAGGTACTTCTGAGATTACTCTTGAACTGTTCTAGTACATACCATTAGGCAGGCAACCTGGGTCACTACGATGATTGAGGCTCCTTCGTGAAGATATAATATTAATAGATGATGTCTTGTTATTAATACCTCTAACATCGATACAAATAACTTTAGACGCACCCCGCGTATTGCATCAATTCTGTATACGCCATCTTGTTGCCGCTCACATTGTTACTGCCACCGCAATAGTGATTATTCCTGCCAGCCAAGGCCTGTCCACCACGGTCGAAACTGCGGCCCGACAACGCCTTTTACAACACCCAGCAGGCCACTCCAAAGCCCCCATGCAAACCGCTCGGCGCAGCTGCCAGCCTACTGTACTGGTAGATAGCTAACATCGCAACAGCATCGATGTCTCACTGAACTGCTTCCATCGCTGCACTGATCTCTGCACCGAAGGGTTTGCACCCGCACAAAAGTGTTTCCGTCCCTCTTGTCTGTCTGATCCCCTTGTCTCTTCTGCACCCAAGCCTCCTCTCACGGCATGTAACAGTTCATCTGCGTTTACGTTTCGAGAACAAAAGCGCAGGCGCTCCCCGGAGGTAGCCTGTGTGCTGGGCATGCTGTTTTTTGGGAGCTTCGCTCACGACAAAAGCGTTCTTGTCATGAGCCATCGCCCCTGCGAACGCATGAAGATTTAGCACCTCACAAGTAGCGCGCATTTCTTGAAAAATCTCCAGGTAGCACATCTATGGCGCTATTTCTGGCTAGTGAGTCTCGACTGCAGGCAATTTCTTATCCTCCCGTACCCTTGGCTGATCGCTGTGAGGCGGGCTATGTCGCCGGGAGTGAGTACTACCTTCTTCGAGCGTAGGAGCAGGAGGGCAGTTTTTGTCTGCCCCTCTGCCACAGCCAGTAGAACCGGGGTCGCATCCTCGCCGTCTTCCCTAAGGTTTGGATCTATGCTTCCAACCTCCAAGAGTCGCCGAACAAGGCAGCAGT
>PXYN01000400.1:0-32099 GCA_003056585.1 Lecanicillium sp. MT-2017a
GTAGGGGAAATCCCGCCAAGAGAAAAATAGAAGCCACACCACACGAAAAAGAAAAAAAAAGAAGAAAAAAAAAAAAAAAAAAAGGAAACAACTTTCGTTTGAAAGGGGCCCCCCCCCCCCCCCCCCCCCCCACACTTTAAGTTACTTTTACTTTTCCCGTAAACGTTTCCGAGAGGTTAAATCGCTATTTAATGTAATTTTCGGGACGGGTACAGTATCCCTCAGTATCCTTATGAGAAAAAGTTGGGAAGTTTTCATTTGCCTCGCACAAAGGTCGGATCTGTTTTACAAAAACGGTCCTGTCAACTCTACCTATTTATGAGGCCGGCCTTCATGACCCGTAATACATTCCATGGATCTGCCTGTTTCCGCCAACGCGAATCCACGGCGGAGCGCGCAGGATGTTTTTGGGTCGGTCGGGCTGTTTAGCCACACTGACCATGCTTGTTCGGCTCGGAAACCATGAGCGATCCTCCGAAATTCTGCGGCCATATTCTGCTGTCGCCTAGACCGTGTTCATTCGGCTCGGATAAGGCCCCAAGGCTATTTTCGGCTCAACTCCGGTTGCGAAGTCACCTTGACGTTTTTGGTTCGGCCGCTTTGTTAGCCACACTGACCATGCTTGTTCGGCTCGGAAACCATGAGCGATCCTCCGAAATTCTGCGGCCATATTCTGCTGTCGCCTAGACCGTGTTCATTCGGCTCGGATAAGCAAGACTAACTTCCGCTCAACTCCTCGCAAGACGGGCAAGTGCCGGTTTCCTTCGGCCCGTTCCCCAATTCACGCCAGAACCATAAGGCCAGGCTCAAACAATCAAACATTCCACCTTCGTCACGGTGACTATCAAATTCAACGCGCTGTGTAGCCAGCTACAGGAGTTCCTAGCGACTCCCTCCTATAGTTTTCTCTCCACGGAGAATGCACATTCATGGCGTGCAATACACAAAGTGCGATGATTGCTCTGTAACTGGTAATTTTGTAGCCATCATATGGGAGGATCTGTTTGCGACCCGATTCTTAGTGGGAGAGAAGAGCAAAAGTTTCCCGAAGCCTTTCTGCAATACGCATAAGGAGAGAAGTCGGAATTATGTCAATCACAATGGAAGCTGGCGAAGCGCCCAGTTCTTCCAAAGCATGCCAAGGAACCTAAATGAGGTTCTGAACAGTTTAACCCTAATCACTTAGCCGAATGATGGCCTAATAGTTTACAAGTACATATCTGCTACAGGGCGGGCAGTAATGGCGGATATGGAATCTCCGAGATATATACCACCAGGTTTTGAGGGTGCTGAAATTATATACTATTTACGCCCTGCGCCAGTTTTCAGTTTAGACGACATAGTTGGCAGTCACTTCCGACATAACATCATGTTACAAGTCTATCGGGCCTGCCTGTCACTGAAATCGTGGAGGGGACTGTTGTCGAAAATAGTGGAGCTGACGAATTGGCTTCTGTTAGACGACAGGAATCGGTGATCTGGGCCACTGAATCTACTTAATAGATGTGGCAGATGCTAAGATGTTGTCAAAGACTATCCGTCCACTATATGGACGACGAGAAGACAGCAGCCACATCACTCATTGGTGCCTAACGTCATACCATTGACAAACCACAAGGACAATGGCCACAATGGTAGGCCTTCTATGGCGAATTTTACACGCAGGCCGATTAAGGATATCTTGATGGATAATTGGGAGTCAGAACACCGCTTGCTTTGTAAGAAGATGGTTTAGAAACTATCACATGTATACCTTTCGCACTGTTGCCTAGCGCTTATTTGACGTATGGCCTATGACAAAAACAATCAATGCTATTTATGCTGAGTCTCGCCGTAAAACAGATCGACATAGATTAGTGTGCATGATGTGGATGACTTCTTTAAACTGGTGCGGTAGTAAAATATCTTCAGGATTTTAGGACTAAGCAATCTCTCGGTATCTCTTACTGCCAAAGTTGGATGAGGAATTCAGATTCAGAAACGCGCTTAAATTTTGGCCTAGGAAATGGTCTGATGGCTTCTAACCCTAGACAATTAAGTGCTTTTGTGTCCTATTCCACTCCTCCGGCGCAAATTACTTCATTCCTGCTCTTGTTCTAATTCGTGTCATTCGATTAACTAAGTCCTCTGCTTAATGGCCTTCTCCTTCCCGCCAGATCTGACCCGTTTAAGAAACTCCTCCGGGTCGTACTCAACACCGACCGGGTTCTCTGCAAACTTTGGCCCATTCATATAATCGACTGCTTCAGTTACGGTATCAAAGTTATCCACCTGCAACTCAAGTTCGTTGCCGTCCGGGTCTTTATAATACATGCTCGTGCTTATGCCATGGTTAATCGACCAAAAAGGTAAGAGACCATTGTGCTTTTTCTGTTCATAGCTGTCGGCGAGATCGGCCAAGGTATTGAACCCAAAGGCGACATGACCCAGGCCGACCGACTCTTGTCGCGGCTGCAAAGCTGGAACGCTGACAATGGCGATGCGATGATGTTCGTAGTCATATGTTAAAAAGGTGACTCGGGGATGGGCATGTGTGATGCGAGCTCCGAGGAATTCCAAGTAGAATTTTACCATGGCATCGTAGTTCTCTGGCGTAGTTTTGAGGACGACGTGGCAGAGAGCAGTTGGGGATATGTTTGCGGCAGCCATAATGTTGTTTGCATTGCGTTTGGATAATATGGATCCCCACTACCACTTTGCGACTTGAAGGGGTGAAGCATGGTTTTAAAGTTTGACGTAGGACATCAATATTACGAAATCTAGCTACTTTTACACGGGCGTTTGAAGAAAGGGGCCGAATGACGAGGATGCCTGCCTTCGCCGAGGAAGGCCGGCCCGACTGATGAGTGCCGACCCAATTTGGCAATTAGGCTTAGAATGATATTTAAGTTATAATATTGCAACCGTAAGTCACTTTTTAGCAGTGGAAGGTTTCTTCAGTAGTTTTCAGTTGGCTTGAATTCGCAGCGTTATCTCAGAGATGGCTACGTCAAATAAACTACGAAGCATCAGGCGCTACATCACCACTCACGACGAATCGGGTCAGTCTGTATTCGTCAAGCATTGCACTATCGAGCCTCCTGTGGCAGACACTAATACTCCTGTTAAACTTTTTTTTTGCTATGCCACTCAGCTATTCCCGGTTCAACTTGGAGGAGATGACGACATCAAGAAATACAATGAATTCATACGGAGCCCTCCCGGCATAACAGTTCAAAACGGCACAACAGCGCGCGTGGTCGATTTCGCGCCCGGTCACACGAGTCCAATGCACCGGACTATCAGCGTCAACTACAACTTTATTATCGAGGGGGAAATAGAGATCCAGCTGGATTCTGGTGAGACGAGGTTGATGAAGCCAGGCGACATGCTAGTACAGCGTGCGATAAACCATGCATGGAGAAACCCCAGCGACAAAAATTGGGTGAGGATCGCGGCAGTTTCCTTTCCAGCAGAAGGTGTGGAAGAGGAGGAATCCGGCACCAGCGGCGTCTTTAAGCGGTAACTTCTCGTAATAGATATTTGTAGAGTTTGTACGTGTGGAACACAAACTTTACCATGTCGAAGGATTCATTACAGGAACACTATATTTTAACATACATTTATTAACTCTGCGACGCTCGGCAGATAGAAAATACAGCATTACGGCCACGTAGGACTGCATATGCTTCACATGACATTCGCACCGCCAAGACTACTTTATGTTATAAATGCCTTTCGCAGACACATTTCGACTTCCCAAAATCTATGGATGCGAATCAAAGCGTTACTCAAGTAAAAGCTAATCATTTGAGACTACTCAGAATCGCGTCCCGGGCCACCACATTATTAAGGGAGTGGATCATAGCCCGGGTCAAGGAATGCATTAAACAGAATATATAGCTTGGATATCGATAGTTGAAGCTAAATGGTTGTCCTACGTTTAATGGGAGAATATTTCCTGACGAACACTCTGGCGTCAACTTTGCTTGCGATTACCCAGCGGTTACACCAGAACAGCGACCCAGCAAGCTAGTCACTTCGTTGTATGAACCCAAAGCTCTGGTAGAGTGTAACCATGCTGTTTTGTGTATTGTATTATAGTCACTATAGGTGTTGTGTCATCAATATAGTCCTCTCGCGTGTTATTCGAACAAGAAGTCACGGCTTGTTGTAGAAGGCTGTCAGATCGGCAGCGAGTTTCATCTCCGCCTGCATGGAATGGGTGAGCGACGTTTGCGAGTGCTAACGGGAAGGATTCCCACCTGTAAAAGCTGCGCCAAGATGCCTGGGTCCGTTTGCGCTGCATCCAGGAGAGCAAAAAAAGGGTCTCCCTGTTCCAACAGTGAGTCGGCATCGCTTCTAACCCGTCTGAGATTGGCTGTTGATATCGCATCAGTGATGCTTTTAAACTTCTCTCGTCTAACTTCGTCATATTTGCTCAAGACATCTTGACTAGCTTGTCCGGTAGCTATGCCGTGGAAGCAGTCGAAAAGACTGCCAACATCAGCGAGGCCTGTGGTCAGACCTAGCCCGCCCCTGCAGCTTGTCAGAAATCACAGTCCAGAGAGTAAAAGTTGCGTCAGAATCACCAACATTGGATTGCAGAGATGAGCCGCGTCGCCTACCAGCGTGATGCGGCCAACCGCCATACGTTCGACGCATCTCTGATGCATTGCATAGGGACTAAATAGGACGACTTCATATTGATCGGGGGTTGGGTTCCCGGGGAGAAGTAGCTTCAGCTTTGAATGCAGACGCTCACGAAGGCCCTCGACGTTCTGACCCTGGTTTTCTCCATAGGAGACACGCCACAGCCCTGGACTGCCAGTTGGACAAATCACGGCGAAATGGTCAGGGTGTACAACCCACGAGACGCCGACCGGACTCCAGCCATGCCTTTCGAAATCGTACTTTATCTGTATTTAGAGTATCAGCCAGCATTGCAACGCCACACAATTGTAACGGACCGAAATCAGAAAACTTACATTTGTGCCTACAATTATTTTATCCCAGGTCGTGCCGGGGAAGTTGTTGCCAAACAAGGCCTTTCGCACCACGCTGGAGGCTCCGTCGCAGCCAACTACATAGTCGGCCACAATTTTTTCACCGCCTTCACATTCCACCCAGGCGGATGCTTTGCTTTGGCCAGCAGAAACCACCTTCAAGTTGAAAAGAACAGTAGCAAGAGGTTGCTCTTTCAATTCATCATATATCAGGCGAGCCAAATCTTCCACAGGGTAGATAACAGTACTCAGTTCACCACCAGCGGACAGCCCAGATAGGGTACCGATGGTCCCGCCGCTGAGTCGTCTCCATGTCAAAGAGTCGGGAGTCAGCCCTTTGGTGCGGACCTTGTCTAGGATCTTGGCACGAAGGAGTACGCTATGAATCAATGGAATTAGTAAACTAACACACAGTCAGATAATGTGAGGCATAGAGAAAACAACAAACCTCGCCGCGGCTGGGCCGTAGGCGATGCCACGCGGCCGTGTATCTATGTCTTTCAACTTCTCTACGACAGTGACCTTAATACCCTGCTGTGCTAGCATCAAAGCCAGCAAAAGGCCACAAGGGCCCGCGCCCACAATGAGGATGCTGTTCACAGAGCCGCTCATGTCGGATTGTTGATCAACAAGTTACTGTTATATCTACCCGGTCATGGGTTATAAGCCGCACGCTTTTGAATTAAATTTATACCGGTATACTTCGCTTGGGGTAGATGATCTAATCGTAGGTTACGGCTACTACAATGCTGCAGCCGTAGTTGGACTAGTTTGTGAAAGTCGGCCCGGAGCGTCACGGTTGCCGACCGAAAACGGTTAAGCTTCCTTACCGCAAAACAACATCGGTAACACGATTCTTAGGCTACACACTGTTGCGGTTTGCCACTAGCAAGTGACAAATTATTAGAGGCTTCCAGCTGTTGTTACTCTCACTGACTACCGCGGTGCAATATGATACCTTATATTTTATAAACCGTAGGCATAAGCGTATTCCTAAGCCTTTGCGGGATTGAAGTCGTTGTGTTTTAACACCCTGCTTTGTCATTTGCGTCGTTTGATGAAGTCAATAATGCCATGTCGGGAATATGTTTTTTTTTTTTTTTGGTCTGAACACTCGACTGATCTGCACATGATTATGGCTCTCTCGAAATGATGAATGCCGAAACAAATGTTCGCAAACGTCGTGAATAATATCAATGGCAGGTTATTAAGACACCAATACGCTTACACACGGGATATGACTTATAGACGTATCATATCTCCGGCGATGATATTTTCAAGTTTGGCTTTTCGCCTTCTCATTCTCCCTGTATTTTCAAGGCTAGTGCGCCGGTTCAATCTGTTCACTGAATGTCAATGCTCTGAGAGCCGTTTGACTTAATCGAGCACAATGAGTGGCGAAAGGAAACCGGAGTGTTTATATACGAAAGCAAGGTAGATTATGCCATAGTATTTCTGCCTTCATTTCTCAGCGCATATGACAACCTACACACTTACTAGCGCGCTCTCTCTCTTTACTCAAATCTCATTACATTTCGTACTTTCCCGATTCCCTTAATCTCCACCACTACTTCATCGCCGTCAGCCAGAAATTGGGGCGGTTTCATGGCCACACCCACTCCACCAGGAGTACCTGTCATAATGAGGCTCCCTGCTTTTAGAGTCTGTCCGGTGCTCAGAAAGCTGACCAGCTTTCTGACACCAAAGACAAGATCGGCTGTATTAGAGTCTTGTTTCGCGCTGCCGTTGACATAGGTCCTCAATGGCAGTCCGAAGGCTTCCCCGAGTACATGGGGACTGACGATCGCTGGTCCAAGCGGCGCATACTTATCGAATGACTTGGAAAAGCACCACTGCTGCATGTCGCCAGCCTTTTCTTTCTCCAGCTGCCAATCGCGGCAAGAAATATCGTTGCCAACCAAATAGCCCGCTACATAGTCAAGCGCGTCAGACTCGGAGACGTTCTTGGCGTCGGCGCCAATGAGAACCGTGAGTTCGCCTTCAAAGTCACACGCAGCTTGAGCTATCTTGGGAATTGGTATACCTGTGCGAGTATCTGCCACAGCATGACCGGTCTTGAAGAACAACGTAGGATAACTGGGGACAGCAAATCCAGACTCGGCGACTGCGATTCAGGTGTCGATATGAGTGGATGTCGTATGCAACAGAATGATACGACTTCAACTTACTATGTGTCTTGTAATTGAGACCTATGCACCGGATGACCGACACTTCATCTGGAGTGAGGGGTCCGAGTAGCTCTTTGACTTCGTCTTCGTCGCCCGTGGGTGCCGCACTCAAAGCCGAGGCGCCTTCCATCGCTCGAACCTTGAGTTTGTTCGTCGCAGCAAGTTGATCGATGTCGTCGTCGTGACTGACTATAGGCTCACCATATCGTATACGGCCGTCTTTGCGTGACACATATCGAATCAGGCGATCCCATTGTACAGATTTTGTCATAGGCATATTGTGTTTGTAAATGATTGGGTACGTATACGGTAAAGAAGATAGTCTGCCCATGTGCAAAAATGATTGCTGTGATCATGCCCAAACCAGCTTCATACAACAAGCTTCCGCAAATCACATGACAACACCTGTTTTACAGTCAAACACAGATATTTGTTCAAATAATAAGACAGGCGCCACAATCACTAGCCCGCATATGTTCGGCGAGCTGGAGACTTTTACCTCGGAGTACCCTCCACCTCTCGCCGAACGAGTTGGGTTCATGCTCTCTGCCCCACTAGCGCAGCCCCGTTGCTCATTGGCAGGTGTACTCCGCACAGGTGTGGGGAACGATAGCCTTACCCCAGACAACTGGTTATGCACAACCTCTGCCGTGATGATGAGCAAACATAAAAGCTGGCCGTCGGGTTCCCTATTGATGTAGAGATAAGCGAGTTACTTTGTCCGGGTCCTTCTAACGGCCCAGTACGCGTAATGGTAGACGTCAGCGACTCTTATATCATACAAGGTCAGGTTGGGAGCGAGGTTCTCAATTCCCAAATCTACGATGATCATGGAGACCCTCATCATGCAGCACTCACCGATACGTCGGAGGATGTCGCCATCAGCTTCCAGACCTGGGCTGCAGTTTTTTTTCTCGGACTTTCGCTCACGTCCGCCGTGAACTTTCCTCTAAACATATTCGTCGCCGTCTCGTCTACAGTGTCAATGGAGATTCAAGGCAACATGAACAATCTGAACTGGATCGCCGGAGGATGGTCTCTTGGTGGCAGCATCGCGTTCGCCATTGGCGGGCAGCTCAGCGACTACTTTGGCCGAAAGGGCGTCGTGCTTGCGGGACAGGTGTTATTACTTGTTGGCCACCTCCTGGGTGCTACGGCCCAGACATTCAACCAGCTGATTGCCGCCATGGTGATCCTGGGAGCCGGCGCGGGATTGGTCTTTGTGTAAGTGATTAATCAATTAATCTGTCTCACCAGTATGAACGCAAGTTCTAATATGGACAGAATTTATCCGGGTATATCTGAGATGCTGCCAAACAAATGGCGTGCGTTTGGGTTGGCGATCACGGAAATCTTCATATCTGGCATCGGGACTTTCGGAGCCCTGATCGGCAGACGCCTGACTGCTGATGCAACATGGCGCTGGATTTTCATCCTAGGAGACATCGCCGGTATTATTGCTCTTGTCGGCACGATTTTGGCCTACCACCCACCACGCCGCGTCTTTAGTGATCGCACAAAGCGAGAAATTCTTTCAGAACTGGACTACGTCGGCCTCTTCATGTACGTGGCTGGCATGACTTTCCTTCTTCTAGGACTTGGGTGGCCTGGAAGCGGCGTTCCATGGCGCAGTGCCAAGGTTATCATAACCATCATTGTCGGCGGAGTGGTTCTCATCCTTACAGCCGTGTGGGACTTCTCTGGTATTCCAAGAAGGCCATTGTTTGCTCCTAGGTTGTTTCGTAACTTCAGGGGCTACGCATCACTGCTCATTATCAACTGCTCCTCGGGTCTGGCCCATATTGCCCTAACAAGCCTTGTCCCTCAACAAATTCAACTAGTTTTTACGTCGGACCCAACGACGGCAGGATGGTATAATGTACCCAGTGGTGTTGGTTCCTCTATAGGAGGCATCGTGATTGGCGGTTTGGTCGCCAGAATGGGGCATGTTCCCATTCAGCTTGCTGTTGCCAACATCATCCAGGCTGTGTGTTGCGGGTTACTGTCCATCGTCACCCCGCAGCGTGTCGCGGAAGCTCTCGTTCTCCACGCCTTTGCCAATCTTCCCTTTTTGTGGACTCTCATCGTCTGCTACGCCACCGCAGGAGTTCACGTTCCTCACCGTGACATCGGGCTTGCATATGGCTTGCTTGGCGCCACACGTTATCTAGGTGGAGCCGTCGGCAGTACAGTGCTCAACACCATTCTACGCACAGAAGCCGCCTTCAAAGTTCCAGAAAGAGTCATCGAAGCTGTGCGCCCTTTTGGCATTCCAGCTTCAAAGGTCAATGACCTCATAGCAGTTATTAACCAGGCACCACCCGACAACGTCACCGATTTTCCCTTAAATGTACAGGACGCCGCCATTACGGCTATTCGATGGGGATATAGCGATGCGTTCAAATATGTCTGGTATACGTCGGTTCCTTTCTTTGTTGTAGCATGCATTGTCTCCCCATTCGTCCAGGATCCATCTCCCTATTTCACGAACCATACCGCAGTCACCATGGGAAAGCCGCAAGCTCAGCAAGCGCGTGAGCAGATCGCGAAGCACGAGAAAGCTGGGATAGCTCATACTTCACAGCCTTAAAAAAGTTAGCTAATGTCAATATTGTATGCATACTGGTACAGGAGACGAAATTAGGTAGCTACTACACTTTGAATGCCGATCAAGTGTGCAAAGTATATATATCCAGAGCTTAGCAACAATAAGACTCCCGAGAATTCTAACCATTTGCCAACTATTTGCAACTGGCTATGCAGAGACATCTTGGTAGCTGTATTTCACTACACATCTTTGAAATAGAAATCATACCGCTAATGCTGGATACTTATTTCTTTTACAGGTGCCCCTTCTAATCATCAAAGACATCCGCAACAGACCTCCAGGCAGGCACTTGGCCCAGACCAGACGGCATCTGAATGTATTTAATAGTTGACCATTCGTCTAGCGTTTCAATCCAATGCTCTCTGCCGTAGCCACTCTCCTTGGATCCGCCATGAGGCAACCCCAGCCCGCTTCTGCAATAGTTGTTAATAAAGACCATGCCTGTGTCAACTTGTCTGCTAACTCGGAGGGCCCTCTCCATATCCTTGGACCAAATGGCAGCCACAAGCCCATATTTCGATTCGTTAGCAATGGAGACAGCCTCCTCCTCGCTGTTGAAAGAGCACACAGTTGCCACGGGGCCGAAAATTTCCTCTTGGGCGATGCGCATCGTCCGTAACACGTCCCTAAAGAGTGTCGGCGCAATAAAGTAACCGTCCTTAAGCGAAACATCCGAAGGCAAGTCCGCTTGGGCAGCGATCTTGGCACCCTCATCGCTTGCTAACGTAATGTAACCATTGATCCGTTCCTGTTGCTGCTTGGTGACAACAGGACCAACATGAGTGGCTCTGTCAAATCCATTTCCGACACGTAACCTGCGTACAGCAGAAGATAATTTGTCGACGAATTCGTCGTAAACCTTTTCATGCACCAAGAGTCTCGATGCCGCAGTGCAAGCCTCTCCCTTGTTAAAAAAGGCTCCTTCCAGAGCCCCTTTGACGGCTCGATCCAAGTCACTGTCATCAAATACAATAAATGCGTTCTTGCCACCTAGCTCTAACGCAGTGCGCTTAACGAGCTTTGAAGCCGTTTTAGCGACAGCAGCACCGGCAGAAGTAGACCCAGTGAGCGAGATCATCTTAACTACCGGGCTCTCTGTCAGCAGCTGCGCAACCTCAGCTCCAGCTCCAGGGACAGCTTGCACAACGTCCTTGGGAAGGACTGTCTGTAGAATCTCAATAATTCTCATGACGGTTAATGGGGCCTGTTCTCCAGGCTTGATTATGATGGTGTTTCCAGCCGCCACACAAGGTGCAATCTTGCCACCGGCGTGGATTGGTGGCCAGTTAAACGGCAGAACACCCGCACACACACCAAGGGGTTCTCGGACGATGGAAGTATAGACTGCTCCGCGGTCGTGGAATTGCCCAGGACGTTTGTCGATCAACGAGCCGAAGAATTCAAACACCTTTATAAGGAAGCTCACATCCAGAGCAGCGTCTAAGACGGGCTTTCCGTTCTCGGCGCAGAGCAAGTCCGTAAGTTCTTGTTTGTGTAAAGTAATAGCCGCAGAGCAAGCTAATAGGAGCTGCCCTCGATCCGCCAAACTTCGTTGTTTCCATTTACCAAATGCCGTGGCAGAAGCACTGATAGCTGCTATTGTGGTAGCAGCATCGCCACCACGAACAGTTGTAAGAATCTTTCCAGTAGCAGGGTTGTGGACGTCAAAATCCTTAGAAGGGTTGGTGGATGACCAGTGAAAGATGGACTGTCGCGGAATGTTGAGAGTTTCAGCCATTTTGGGGTTGCTGTGCTGATAGGAGGCTGTCATATAGATTCGTCGCGAAGGGTTTGTTTCCTCGTCTAATTATTTAATTGTTGCGTTACTCACATTGATGAGATCATAAAGAGGGTAAAGAAGACACATCCCCCTTATTTATAGTATTGGAACCGGAGTTACCAGACAATACATCCGATAAACCAGTAAATCCCGTAAACTGGGACCAGGGTGGCCCCACTAAGTCGTCAACCGGGTCTTCCGGATCGGGAATGGATTTTCTGGTTCATGAGTGTGGACTTACGCCGAGGATGGATGCCGAAAAGAATCGGCACATCTTCCTATTTGGGACATCGCAAGTCCAACTTCACTACACAATCGTTGGCGCGCATGGGAGCGTAATTATATAAGGTCTTACCTGGATGTGTATAGAGATGAAATATTAATCGCCCTTGTCCATTTCATTATTACAATATTAATGCTACCATATAGTATCACGTTTACTCAGGAAACACATAATGACGCCGCCTCTGATCGCTCTAGAGGAGCACTGGTACTCTCAAGCAGTGTTCGACTCTTTCGATAACTCGTTAAAAAGGGGGATCCAGAATTGGCCTGGTGCAACAGAGAGGCTGCGGGACGCCGGCGAGCTGCGGCTAAGGGAAATGAACAGAGGCAAGGTGTCTCTGCAAGTCATCTCGCACTGCGTCGCTGAGAATCCTTCACCTGAAGTGTGCCGAGCTGGCAATGACCAGCTCGCACGAGAGATTGCCAACTCGCACGAAGCGTCGACTCGCTTTGCGGGCTTCGCTATTCTACCCATGCATGATCCCCAGGCTGCTGCCAATGAGCTTGAGCGCACAGTCAAAGAGCTTGGTTTCGTTGGTGCGTTGGTCGACCACAAGACCAGCCACGGCAATGGATTTTGTGACGATGAGAAGTACGATGTTCTTTGGCGCAAAACCGAGCAGCTTGATGTACCCATCTATCTCCACCCTGCCTGGCCCACGGAGCAGCAATTTCAGCAAGTTTACTCAGGTAACTACTCGCCAACCGCCGCAGGAATTATCGGCGGCGCTATGTGGAACTGGCATAGCGAGGTGGGCCATCACATTCTAAGACTCTACGCAGCAGGCGTGTTTGACAAGTTTCCCAACCTGAAGATCATCATCGGCCACTTTGGAGAGATGATTCCCTTTATGCTGGACAGGATTCGTGAGCAAGACAATCGCATTGGTAAAGGGGGCCGGCAGTTCTCACAGGTGTACGACGAGAATATCTGGATCACGACGTCTGGTGTATGGAGTCTGGATCCGATGCGTTGCATTCTGGCCAATACCAAGATTGAAAGGATCTTATATAGTGTGGATTACCCTTTCACTATGAATGAAAGAGGGTTGGAATGGTTTCAAGAATTGGAACAAAGCGGGCTGGTGTCTAAGGAGGGCTTGGAGCTGATCGCGTACAAGAATAGCGAAAAGCTCTTAGGTATTAAAGCTCCGACAATCGATTAGGAGCAAGGTTACCCAGCCACTAAATATAATATGCGGGTATGACCTCCGTGCCAGATTATTGCTAGATAGTCACAGCATAGGGCCACAAGTACGACATATATGAAACTGATCCTTTCGTCCGTGTCAATACACGCCTGTGGTCAATTGGAAATATTTCATGTTCTTGTGACAAGGTAGTTTTAACACCCACTAGGTAGACAGAACCATGAAGTGGCTATAAACCAAGATACCGCAAGAACTTATTATGACCAGGTTGCGACACTTTCTGACGAGAGTTACAAAACAGTATCCCAAGCCGTTGATGATGGCAGTAGACCGTCCCAGCCTTCAAAGTTCGCTTCTTCTAAGAAGAAGGACGAATCGGCGTTCTAGTTATAAGTCAGCTTCGTACCATAGGCAGAACGAAGAGTTTTCGTTAACGGTCTTAGAAGGTAGCACATACGCCATATATATTGGCTGTTTCGTCTTCAAGGAAGTTATCGTGTTGGCTAACTTCCAGTATCAAATCGTCCACGATGGGCTTGGGCAGCTTATCTTGTTGTTGATCCACATACGTGGAGGCGATACTGGAAAGTTCCCTGGCGAATGGTAACAATACTTGACCATCAGTGGCGTATTTGAGATTTGCAAAGTAGCCAAGAGCCAGATCTAATCTTGTTGGTTAATCTACCGCTTCGTTGTAATCCAAGACAAGGAAGTACATGCCCAATATGTCGAGTTCTGATTGTGCATGGGACGCGTCGCATCGCAGAATATGAATAAACTGAGAAACGAAACCATACACCGGCACGAAGAGTGCGACCCTATTTCCACTGTTAGCACGAAAATTCTCGTCGATTATTTCGGGTGTGAATTCAGTCCTGAACACAACTTACAGAGCGGAGCAAGATGCGTCGACATGAATCTGCCTGGTTGCGAGTATGATGAATCGGGAAGCCTCCCGTACCGCGATCCAGGAAGCTTCGATCTGTGCGAATAGCTGGGGATCGGCCCTTTTCTGACTCACAGGAGGTGACCATGGATAGAATAATGGGGTATTAATGTCTAATAAGACACAGTGATAATGGCTCTGGAGGGATTGCATTTGACGACTTGTGAGCCCTTCAGGCAGCTGGCTGTCATTCAGACACCTCTCGAGATAAACACCCCGCCCCTCTGCAGACGATTTGATTTTTACAGCTTGACAGTTAAGAGACTTTACAGCTTCGATAAGTGGCGTATGTGTATTATCTTGCTCTCGGCCAGGAGGGTGGGATAAAAGTCTTGTGGTAGCTGAGCACAGCCGCGACAGGTCGATGAGTGTATGGCAGTAAACAGCATCGCTTGCCTTCCCGCTGAGTGCTGTATCTGGGATTGGGCAGTCTATAGCCGCGTCGTCCACGGCCTTACCGAACTCATCAGTAACAACCCAAGGACAAAGGTGGGAGCTTCACAATATGACGACATACAACTGGTCTGCCCGAACGTGAACATATCTGCCTCTCCAGGCAGTAGATGGACCAGAATAGCCAGTTCCGATGCGCAATCTCTCGTGAAGATACCATCCAGGAAGGTGCCGGTTGCCGGTGTAAGCCTTTTGAACATGCAAGTCGCAATGCCTCAGAGCATAGCATATACTGCAGTGACACTTTATTCACACCCTCAGCATAGTAAGCCTGCACCGAAAGTTGTTTATCGCGTTAATTTGCATTCGTTTTGAAAGGAGACTGCATACCATGAGTGCGAGGGCTTGGACAGCTGGCAGGGAAGAGCTGAAGAGGATGATCTCTGTGTGGACGGACAAGGCCTTCTCAAAGAATTCCCACGATCTGGACAACGCTTGGCTATAGGTAGAGGCCTTAGATATGGCCAAGCGAGCGCCCAGGGCCCATACAGTATTGCGTAGCGCGAACCAGGCTGCGTTGTCTGGCGTCGTTTCGTCGAAGTGTTGTCGTAGTCGCGCCTCAAACCACGGCCGATCTACTATCCAGAACGACTGCTCAATTGCCTCGTCGAAATACGCTGAAAATCAGTCGGGTTAGCACTGAGCTAAACGTAATGGCAGCCGCGTGGAAGAGGGCAACACACATTTGGCGTACTCCCATGCGCGCTCGGGGGCAGGATCCGCAGTCAGAGGTGCAGAGAGTTTGCCGCTCAGCTTTAATTTACGAGCCACTCCAGCGATGAATTGTGTAGAGATGGCTCGAAGTTGGGGGCATTTGACCCGTGATTTGATCCATTCCACGCCAGGAGGCGAGCAAAATGACATGAAGGATCGTGGGCCTGCAGGGTTTTCTTAGCGTGACGGGTTTTCGCTTCAGTAGGGTCACTGTCACAGGCTTACCATAGTATTCCACGTTCGGCCGTATGGGAGTTAGTGGGTTTGATTTACGTTTCGGTCCGGGGACGTGACGTGGCATTATCTGTAACCTGTACTTACCAAGTCTGTGATGCATATGCTGCCGTTTTCGGGGCTGTTCTGTGATTCACGACGTGTGTTAGGCGGACTTAAAGCTTGAATGTTGAGTTCTTTGGGGCTGGGCAATCCCTCCGGACGAGCGGCCCGGTTAGTCCAGACCAAGGTCTGGCGAGAACGCGAGCGATGCTCGGTCATGTTAGCATTTGGCAGCCCCGAGGGTTAAGATGAATTGGCCAAAACCCAAGAATCTGCCGGGTGTCCGATTGCTACAATTGTTTGGTAGTAGCCATGAATGGCACTTGACCAGCATTTCCTTGGTCTTGAAATATCACTCTAGCAGTCTTAGGCTTACCGGCGATTCTGCTTGTCCCATCTGGTCACCATCTTCTGGCGAAAAAGTGACAGGCTCAGGGAGGTCATCCATGTCGTTGTGTGGGTAAGAAGCAGAGCTTGGGGCGTCTCTCTTTGCTGTCTCGGCCATGGTGTTGATGCGATACGTACGAAAGGGAGCGTACGAAGATAACCCCTGCGTTTCATGAGGCCGCCTACCGCGTTTAGGAGTGACAACGCACTCCTCGGTTCGATCGAGACAGTTGGCACAGGGAAAACCGCCGTTGCCTGTAGGTATGTAAAGTTAGATTTATTCAGTATACACGGCTCTTAGGCCCCAGTTCTTGTCTATGTGTCACTTCGCAACAACAATACCATAGGGGCGAGAAACAAACATCGGACTTTTCGCGATCTGCAACGATCACATGCTAGCGCACGTCGAGTAGATCGCGGCATTGGTCTCAAAATTTCTGCTAACGCGGCGCGCGTGATGGTGATATCCTTGTTGCGGTTGAAGCTTTGAAGATAGCACAAGCCTAAATGAGAGCGAGCACATAAATGGGCGAGTGAAGTTTTGCAAGGACTTGCCACGAATACCCGGAAAAAAAGCGGCCACCTGCCGGCTAATCTGAAGCGACTTGGTAACCCATTGCCGCTGGAACCCCGTACGCTTTGCGCCACCCCCTCGGCAAGTTCGAACCTTTTTATTGGTACCAGTCTCAAATATAAGTGGGCATGTGGGGAAAGAGCATGCGAGGTAACGTTCGTAACACTGTATCCACAAAAAGGCCGAGGGTCTCTGTCACAGGCTAAAAGAGTAGAATATATAGTTGATAATTAATATCTCTTCCAGGTTATTCTAGCTAGCTACGCGCTAGAAAGACAGGTGTACTACACATATAATAGTATATTGTGGTGGATTAGACCTTGCAGGCAGAAAATTAGTCACCTACACAGGCTAGACCTAGGCATATCGTTGCTATAACTGTAGACTGGATAGTCTCTCCAATTATTACTGGCTAACTACTAGAGCTAACTAGGAGTATTGTGAAGGACTCGAGCTTAGGCCCGAGTAGAGTAATGACAGTGGAGGGGGGAGGGAAGAGCATAGGCAGCAAAAAGGGAACTCATCGCAGGAGCTTAGTCACACTTAGCCACTCTACCCTAAGAAGCTATGCAGAAGCAGGGTAGAGAGCTCTCCTTCTTCCTCTTTAGCAATATTAATACTACTATTGACGCCTAACCGCAGATGCCTTAGGGCCAGTCTATAACAAAAAGAAACTCTTACTATAGCAAATAGTATAAATAGTGTATAATAGCTTATAAAATAGGCAAAAAATTAATAAAGAAAGGCTTTTTATATTATACTATTACTATTTAAGTAAGATAAAAATAGCTCTATCTATAATATCTACTAGGAAAAGTATAAAATATTAATAGAATAATTCTTTCTAAAATTACTATCTTTACTAAATCCTATCTTAAGCTATACTAAACCTTTAATTATCTATCTTCCCTTTATATTTACTAAGGAAGATTTATATTATATATTTAGCTAAAATTGCCTTTATATAGCCCTAGGATCTAACTAAATCCTTAATAGTACTATATAGATATTAACCTTTAGTATTACTTTATATCTACTTACTGTTGTTAATATATATAGGTAAATTAGCTATTTCTTATAATAGTATTAGACTAATATTATTATAGTTATCTCTAAGCTATATAAAACCTTAGTTAAATAATTATTTAGTTTAGTATAGTAACTAATTATACTATTAAATACTATTAAGAAGCTTTATAAAAAGCTATTAGCTAGATATCTTTACTATAGTAAAAGTAGTATAATTATTGCCTAAAAGATAAATAGATAATAGACTATATAGATTAATAAAAGATATACTATACCTAATTATTAAAGCTATCTATATAGCTTAGTTATAAAGTAGAATTGCTATACTACTCTTTTTTAATATTATAGGTATTTTTAATAATATCTATTATATCTATCTTATCTTCTATATAGAATTCCTCTTTAGCCTCTATATTACTAGACTTATCTAATCTTTCTTTATAGATAGGCAAACTTAGTTATACTTTAATAAAATCTAGTCTAATCTTTACCTAATAAAATAAGATATCTTTTAAGGCTTACTACTATCTCTAATCCTTTTTATCTTATTTATTAATATATTATATTAAATATTTAGATTAATACTAAAGCTAGTTATTATAAGATTTGCTAATAGTACTAATATCTTAAATATTTAATATAATACTATAATAGTAATTTTATAACTTTAAAGAGCTTAATATATATACTATTAATAAGGTTTAGAATATAGCTTTAACTTTATATTATATAAGTTTTAACTTATCTATTTTATATAAGGTTAATATTAGCTAATAGACTATCTCTACTTTAATAATATTATAATTATACTTAAGGAAATAGTTAAACTTTTAGATATTTTAATCTACTAAAAACTAAAATAGATAGTATATATCTAAGATATAAAGTAATATAGTAATATAGTAATATTAGCTATAAGTAACCTTATCTATATAATATAGAATATTAATTTCCTCTAGATATAATAAGTATATACTATAATAATTAAGCTTATTATAATATATAGTATCTTTATTTAGTATATCTTTACTTTATCTTTAGCCTAACCTTAAGCTATCTCTAGGTTACTTGCCTAGATCTAAATTTATATCTTATCTATAGATATATATCTTAATATACTATAAGTAAGAATAATAATATACTAAAAATAGACTAAACTTATCTTTAAGATCTTATAAATTACTATTTAAGTTATCTAAATTTTTTTTATAATATACTTTTATAATTATTAATAATTATATATTAAAGAAAGATTATTTATATAAAGCTATCTATCTATACTAGTAACTTTAAATAAGCTTTATATTATCTAATAGAGTAGATAGTAGTAAAATTAAAGATAGCTAGCTATAATATTATTATAAAAGGTTTAGTATTAGTAGAATAAAAAAGGATTTTTAAAGAATAAATTATATTAATTATTTTTAGTTAGATATAAAGAGGAAGATTAAAAATCTTTTTATAGAAGAAATTCTTTCTTTATATACTTATATTTCCAGCTTATATAAGCTTATTACTAATTTATTATATTATTCTAGATTTCTTATTAGTTAGAATAGTAAGAAATCTATAATAAATCTAATATAAATAGTAGTAAAACTAGGAAACCTAATTTTAGATATTAGATTTTAATATATTCTAAATATAATTATAGTATATTTATATAATATTCTTACAATTATAAATAGAGGTTATAATAGAGAAATATCTTAAGAGATATCTCTATAGGATCCTAAAGGTACCTCTTAGCTACTATAATAAGAACCTAAAAAATAAAAAGAACTATTTATTTATAAAGATTAAAAGAGATTTTAAAAAATATATAAGCCTTAGACTATTTAAAGAGCTATACTAGTTAAAAATAACCTATATAGCTACCCTTTTAAAGGCTATTAGTAATTCTTCTTAAAAAGAAATTAGCTATTAATTAAGCTTAATAGTTAATAAAAGATAAAATTGCCTAAAGCTAAAAAAAATATATAATAACTATTATAAAGATATTTAAAAAATATTATAGTAAGTTAAAAAAAGTATAAATAATTATCTTTTATTATAAAAATTAATTAAGATTATAATAATATTAAATTCTATAAGATTAAAGTCTTAATTAATAAGATCTTAATATAAAGCTATCTAAATATCTATAAGTCTATATAATTTTAAGTAAATTAGATAAATTAAAGACCTTTTAATCTTTATAATATAAAATTATATTTTAGTTATATATTTTATAATTAAAAAATATAGAATTATATTTAAAAAAAAAGGAAAAAAAGATTATAAATAATAAATATATCTAAGGCTATAAAGTACTAATAGATAAAAAAGGTTAGAAAGAGGATCTATAATACTTTTATAAAAGACCTATTATTTTATATAAATATTATCTAATTATTTAATTAAATATTTTTAAATAATTATTATCTACTATCTATAATAACTTTAAAAAGAAAATCTACCTTTTTAATTAAATAAAGCTTTAATCTTAGAAGAAAATATTATACTATTTCTACAAAATATTAATCTAATAGACTTACCTTTATAAAGATATAAGATCCTTAATTTAGAATATTATTAACTTTCTCTTTTTTTAATAGATATACCTAAGAAAAATAATTTTTAATATTTTTCTTTAAAAATTAAGATATATCTCTTACTTTTCTAAAAGATAATATTACTAATATACTATTATAAGCTATTAAAAGGCTCTTAGGTATATAGTTAACTATAAAGGCTTTTTTAGTAAAGTTTAATTAGACTTTTTATAAAGAAAATATTACTAAATATCTTAAAGATTTTAAGATATTTATAGATAATTATTAGATTAACTAAGCTACTTAGGCTTAATATTTAAAGAAAATTACTAAGCTTAAAAAAAGAAAGATTATAAAATACTTTATAAAGCTTTATTTTTAGCTATAGATAAAATTAAACCTCTTAAAATATTATAAATAATTAGTATTATATTATAGTAGATTAAACCTTATAAATTGAAATTGGTCACCTACCTAGAGAGAGGTTAGGTATATATAAAAAGCTAGATTAGCTACTAGCTAGTTAGATAATATTAACCTTTTTAATATATTCTTTTACTTTTTCTTTATAGAATTTTATTTTCTATTACTAGATTAATTAATTATATATACCTTTATAGTTTAATTTATTCTTTAAATTATATATTTAATATTATAGTTATTATCTCTTTATTAAAAGTAATATATATTAATATATACCTTAATATAATCTTACTAAATTTATCTATATATTTTACTATTTAATTATAGAAGTTACTATATCTAATTAATTGTCTATAGATATTTGTTTTACTATATATATTAAGGGAAGAGAGT
Organism: Lecanicillium sp. MT-2017a; assembly: GCA_003056585.1. Classification (NCBI taxonomy): domain Eukaryota; kingdom Fungi; phylum Ascomycota; class Sordariomycetes; order Hypocreales; family Cordycipitaceae; genus Lecanicillium; species Lecanicillium sp. MT-2017a. The sequence continues at coordinate 20,728 of PXYN01000400.1, forward strand.
TGGCAGCCTTATATAGGGTATTGATACTTGCGTTATAGGTGGTTGTTAAGAGCTTCGCATTCTTGGTTGTTGGCTTTGTCTATATGGTCTTGTTTCTCTGTATTATACTATATATATCTAATTAATTAAAGATAGGCTATTACTTTTTATAAAAAGTATCTTATAATAATATAACTTTTAGAGTATTATTATAAAGAGAGATTATTAATATAGATATATAAAAACAGTATAAAAATACTATATTTATTATAATATAATCTAAAAATAATAAGAAAAGAAAAAATGTTTATCTAACCTTATAGTAAATATAGAAAATTAAGTATAGAAATAGAGAGAAAATAGAGAAAGCTTAAAATAACTAAAGAGTAATAATTATTACTAGCTATCTAACTATTTATAGGGCTAGTAGCTATATATATATAGAAACTAAAGGCAAAAGTATATTAAAAAGAGAGTTAGAAAAAGAATAAATTAAAAGTAAAGTTATATTAAAAACTATTAATTAAATAATCTAAACCTTTTTAGTATATTTATTAAATTTAAATTTTTACTTAGTAAGCTTAATTTTAGCTATATTTATAAAAAGGTTTTTTAACTTTTAATAAAATAAATAAAAAGTATTTTTTTAATTAAAAATATTAAGAATAATTATTTTTTTTATTTTAAAACTTTAGATATTAGTAAGAGAATAATTATCTATACTTTTATTTTACTAGTCCTTTTAATAATCTAGATACTTCTCCTACTTATATATTAGGCTTCTATATTAAGTATAATTAGTATACCTTTTATTAAAAATCCTTTTATATAATATATATTTAAAAAATAGATACTATATATATTTATTAATATCTATAATAATATAAAAGAAAGAATTAATATAATAGTAATAATAATAAAGATTTTAGTTATTATAAAAAATAATTATTAAAGCTTTAATATAGTATAGTTTATTTTTTATCTTAAAAAGGATCTGCCTTTAAAGATATATTATCTTTATTAGAATATTAATAAGGTAAAGCTTAGTAATCTATATATTATAGAAGGCTTTAGGAATTATAATATTTTTAATTATATAGATTATTTTTTAAAAGATTTTATAATACTTCTTTTATATTAATAAATAATCAAAAACTAATTTTATATAAAGAGATTAAGAATAATAGTTAAATATAACTTTATTAAAAATCTAAATATTAAAATATTTATAAATTTAATAATATAAGATTAATATAATTAATAGTAATTAATAATAAAAGATAAATAAATAAATATAAAAAGGGGGCTATTAATAGAAAAAAGCTTTTAAAGAGCTTTTATATATTATAATATATATTACTTTAAGGATATTTTAACTTTCTATATAGTCTAGATATAGAGATTAGAAATATTAAAAGTAATTATTTTATTTATAATTAAATATTACTATAAGATATAATAGATAAATATTAAAGGTTAAAAAGGCTAATATAAAGGAAAAAAGTTATTAATATAAATATAAAAAAAGAAGTATATAATAGATAATAAAAATATAAAAAACTTTTTTTATATATAAAAAACCTATAGCTATTATTTTTTATTTATATATTATTAGCTATAAAATTATAGCTAATAATAAAGCTAATTAATAGATATATTAATTTTATATATCTTATATATATTATAATTTCTTTTTTTTTATTATTATATTTATAATATTAAGTATTTTTATTATAAATAATATTTATAATTAATTATTCTTTATTATTATATCTTAACTATTATTCTTTTATTATAAATAATAATTATCTATTATATAGACTACTAAAATAATATATAATTTAATAAAAAAATAATAAATATCTATAATAATAATACTTTTATTATCTAAACTAATAATATAAACTATACTATATCTAATATATAAAGCTACTATACTTAGATTAAAAAAAGTTATTAATTTTAATATAATAATAAAACTTTTTAAAAAGACCTTTTTTCTTTTACTATTATAACTTTTTATAAAGTAAAAGATTAAAAAAGAGTTAGTTCTTACCTATTACGTGCGGACTTAGGGTCAATAGTGATGCTGAGTCAGCCACATCTAGCTATATAAATAGGCAGTACACATAGGTCTATAGATTGGAAGACAAGACCTATAATAATAATCACTGTGCATATACCTGCAACATGCTTGGTGATATCTATAGCCCTGCTGCTAAGACTTGTTAGCTATAGCAGAGGTGTGCTGAAGCAACCTATGCTTCCAACTTCAGCACGCTCCTGGTTAGATTTGGCAGTCAGCTAGTCACAACCGGAGAGACTATCTAGTCTCTAACATTACCTATATCTAAAAGTATAGCTATTAAGAAAAGATAGATTATTTAAAACCCTTAATATAATAAGAGATCTCCCTCTATATAAAGCGTTTATTTAATATAATATTTATCTTAAAGTATAATAATAGTAATATATATTAGATATTTTAGACTTTTTATAAAGCTTAATCTAAAAAAAAAGATATATAAACTTTAGCCTATAAGTAATAATTTAAATCTTTATATATAATATAGAAGACTATATTAGAATCTTAAGTAATTATATTACTATTAAAAAAGTATATATTTTAATATTTAAGGTATATTAAAATAATAAAAAGATTAATTTTCTTAATAAAGGCTATATAATATTAAAGTATATTTTGCCTAAAAGAATAATTAATTTTCCTATTAAATATAATAAATATATTAAAAGATAGACTTTTATAATAGAATTGTTTTATTTTAAGATAACTTTAAAAAAGACTTTTTATTAAATTATTAAATAGTAAAAGTATTTAATTAAAAGATTAATATTTTTATTTACTTTAATTTATTTAAAAATAAAAAAAAATAATAAATATCTATAACTATATTAATATAAAGAAATTATATATACTACCTTAATATACCTTATATTATATCTATATTATTATTATTATTATTTAAATATACTATTTAAGTCTAGAGACTATATAGAATATCTAAAATTGTAAAGGAAAAACTAGAGTTCCTAGAAGAAAACCTTTATCTCACTTTCAGGGCTATTTCATAGTACTATCATAGGGTATATACAGCAGCTGGAGATACACCAGGGGGTAGTTTATAATATAATAGTATTTATCATGCCTATATATTCCTATAGGCTTTATCCTTTCTAATATCCTGCCAGATTCTAGGCAAGTCCTTATAAGACTATATTAATTATAAAGGTAGATAAGCATTATTTATAGTATAGTAGGTATAGTAGGGCAAGGGTTTTTCAGATATACTATATATTGCTATTATATTTAATTTGCCACCTAAGCAGGAATGGCTCAATTCTACCTTAATATCTATTATAGGGCTATATTGTATAAGCTTTATTAATAACTTAAGGTAAGTTAATTATTAAAGAGCTTTTAAAATCCCCTTAAAGCTCTCTTTTAAGCTTAGTAATATCATTTCTAGATTCTAGTCAGTTTCTATCTATAAGTAGGGCTCTAATTTCCTCCCTTTCCTTCTCCTTTTCCTTCTTATAACCAATCTAAATTTAAAGTAAATTTTCCCTATAGTTCCCCTAGTATTATAGAAGATGCAAAGTTATTGTAGGATTATAGTTAACCTGTGCGAAAGATAGCACCTAAGACTTATGCCAAAGATATTCCTATTAATATAGAGCCAACTGACACAGAATTGGCCTAGCTTCTACCTATTCCCTATATATAGTATATTAAAAGAATATTATAGTATTATATTTTAACTTACTTCTGCTAGACTAGTATATATTTAAACTAATTCTAGCTTGACTTCTACTAACTTAGGGCTAGGTACTTTAATAAAGAATTGTTTTAGCTATACTAAGGCTAAAGGTAACTATAATCTAGTAAGTTCTTTTTATATTTATATTAAGATTATACTAATTTCTAAATAGTTAGTAGCTAATACTATTAAGTTAGTAAAGGAATTGACTAAGTTCCTATAAGAGTATAAATATATTACTTAGACTCTAGAAGATAAGGTAGAGGCATATTAATATCAGTCTAGTTTTATAGCAAATTCTAGCTAATTAGTTATTTTAATTTAATAGTTTAGTTTATAAGGCTTACTATAACAAAAATAACTATAATAAGGTGATTTATTAAGCCTAATATTAGACTATAGTCAGGTCAGCTTTAGGCTTATCTAATAGTACTGAGATCCTTTTCTATAAGATATTAGATTTGCAGTGCAAGCAGTTTATAGCTATAGAAGTAGCTTAGGCCTAGGCTAAATCTATAGAGAATTATATTTTTTCTTATCTTATAGAGTATATAAATCAATTAGACGCTATGTCTAGTAGTATTGCTAATTTCCTCTAGGTTTATGCTAAGAAGTCTAGGCAGAGCACTAATCCTATAGCGATTTTAGCTTAGGTTATTAGGGCTACTATACTTAAAATACTTAAGAAAGGTAATAAAAAGGTAGATAAATTTTATAAGATATACTAAATAGATATAAAGTAGGCCTAGGCTAATACTACTAAAAAGGCAAAGTATTTTTAGCATTCTAAGCATTACTATAAAGAACCCCCTGCCCCTGCTAAACCTAAGCTATATATAGTCAAGGAACTAAACAATATTGATAAAGATAAAGGTAAAGGAGAAGATAGGGCTAAAGGTAATAATAGAGATAGATTTTAGACTAAGATTAGATTAAGATTAGAATAGAATATAATATTTAGCTTAGTTTTATAGTTTTAGTTGCTTATTTTATTATTAGAAGTTTAAGTTTGTAGCAAATTTAGCCTAATTTTGCCCTATTAGGTATTAATTTAATTAAAGTTAGTAGATTTATATTTAAGATTCCCTTTTTGCTTTTAAAGTATAGTTTAAAGGCAAAGTAGGCCTAATTTTGCTTAAATTTAGAATATTAATTTATATTAGAGTAGATAATATCTAGATTAGGTTAATAGTCTAAGATAAAGGTAAAAATAATATAAGATTAGTAGAGATTTTGCTAAAGGTTAATAAAATAATTATAATTTTTCTAATTACTAAGTATAGTATATATCTTATCTTTAGGCTAATTTTAGCTTATTTTCCTAGGTTCTTAAGATATATTAAAAAGGCTATATATATTTAGTAGCAAGTAACTATAATACAACTTTTAAGATAATAGAGAGGTGATATAGTAGTATTGCTATATCTTAGAAAGTATACCTTAGTATTAACTTAATTCTAACTATAAGTTATAAAGTTTTATCTAGATATATACTAAGGAAATAATATATTATCTCTAGGCTAGTTCTATATTGATATAGTAGGGATAGGAACCTAGGGATATAGTGGTAGAAGAGATAGTATACTAGGCCGATTTTTCCTATATAAATCTAGGTGATTAGGGCACTTATAGCTTTTGACCTAGCCTAGTAGAGTATTTTTATATAATTATAGGTTAATTCTAGAGCTAATTCTATAATACTAAAAAGGTGCCTAGGCTTTTATTAAATAGCTATATATTAGCACTATCTCTACTATTAGATTTTAATTGCCTTAATTACTATTAGATTATAGAGCAGGGTTAGGTTAAAATAGCTTTAGGTAAGGTGGCTTTCTTTTTAAAAGGGGGGGTATAGTAGCTTATTTATAGTAAAATACTAGGTTATTTAATAGGCCACTATTATAATAAGAGCTATTATTCTAATTTAATATTATTATAAGATCACCTATAGATATTATTAATTAAAATATATATTAAGTAGTAAGGTGCCAGTTTCTAACTTTAGGATATATATTATAATACCCTTATAGGCGCTAGCTATAATCTAGAGGTATTAGGTTTAGAGATAGGCAAGTAGTTATAGTCTAGTATTAGACTAGCTATTATCTAAGGCCAAGGTATACTATACTAACACTGTATCGGCCAAAGTAACACACACAATACTATTATAGAAAGTGCAGTACTCTAGCAACTTTAGTCCCTAGGTTATATATACTAGATAGGAAAGGGCCAATATCTAGGCTTAGCTAGCATAGGCAAAATACATAATATAGGTATACTATTACAATTTATAATATAGCAGTATACCTAAAAACCATATAGCCTCTATAGGTTCTATATAGGTATTATTAAGCTAGATTTAGTATAATATTATTATCCTAGCTTTTAAAAAATAAAGCAATTAATATTTTTAAGGTTTAAATTATAAGGTATTAGCCTTAGCCTATTTTTAGTAGATTTTCTACCCTTATTCTAATTTTTAAAATATAGCTATAGCTATATAACTAATATTAAGCAGATTAATATTATCTATAAAACTAACTAATAATAGGCCTAAGATCTAGCTTAACACCTTATATAATATACTAATAAAAAGGATAAAGAGGATAGATAAGAGTAATAAGCCTTAAGGCACTCCCTATAGGATTAGCATAAAGGCAAAGCAATTACTATTAAAAAGTAGTTATATTATATAGAGTATTAGAAATAAAGATATAAGTTGACCTAATACTAGTCCAAAGAGATAGTATATATACTAAGTAAGTCAGTTATAGTAAACATTATTAAAGGCACTAACTATATTAAGTTAGAGGAGTAAGGCAATTTTACCTTAACCTTATATAGCCCTAACTATCTCTATAAGTAGGTATAAAGCATCTTCAGTTAATCTCTTCTAGTAGTTACCTATCTAGCTATTAAGGAGGATTTAGTCCTCCTCTATAACTATAGCTATAGCCCTAGCTAAGACTTTCTTAAATAATTTTCTAATAATATTAAAGAGGGTAATTAGGCGCTATACTTTAGGGTATGCCTAGTCTATAGAGGTTTTATTTAGCTTTAGGATAATTACTATAAAACTAGCTCTATAGCATCTTAGGAAATAGCCAATTTTAGTATAGATATTAAAGACCTTAGTAAGATATAGGATAAATCCTAGGCTTAGTAATTTTAATATACTATTAAAGAGTTAATCTAAGCCTAAGGCACTCTAGGATTTAGTAATTACTAAAATAATATAAAGATTAGTATTATTAAACTAAAGTATAATTTGGTATTAGGGTGTATAGGTTGCAGTATTGGCCTAAAGTAGGGGAGGTTTAGCTAGAGGGGGGAAGAAATATTCAGCTAGTATAGCACTTTTCATTAGGTGCATCTTAGCAATCAGGCTAGACTTAGTATATTTAAGCAATAGGAGAAATATAATTTATAAGGATATATTTTCCCTCTTAGCTTAATTTACTATTTTCTAAAGGCTAATTATTAATATTAAGGTATTATTAAATATTTATTACTAATTAGCTATTTTTACCTTATAAATAACTTAATTTTAGGCTAAAAGTATTATCTAGTAAGTTTTAAATATATTAAGGCTTAGGCTATATTTTTACTGCTAGTAGAGGCATTTAGCCTCTTAGACTATATAGGCAACCTCTATTATCTACTATTTTAATCTTAGTATAGTATAGTTAAAGCAGAGTTAGAGCTAGCTTATTTTACTATAAATTTAGTAGATAAGCTAGTAAATCTAGTTAAAGTATTTATTAATATTAGCCTTTTAATAGAAGGTTAATATTAATAATAAGTTAAATTCTATAAAAGAGTTAATATCTAGCAAATCTAGGTCTAATTACTTTTATAAGGTAAGGTAGTCCTAGTATTCTAGTTCTTTAGTTAGCTTAAAGAGGATCTAGATAAGTTATAGGAAATAGTTAGACCTAACTAGGTATTCTAGTATAGAGAGGAATATAGTCTAAAGCTATAGTATAGCCTAGGTTAAATCAATAGTGCTATTATATATACTAGGGGAGGCCCTTATATATTGACTATAGAGGGTTGTAAGCTCTGCTCAAATTTATACTATAGTATATATTAATTTTTTGCCTATTGCTAATAGGCAGTTATAGTAATCCTATTTAAAGTAGTAGGTATTAAAATTGCCTATTAGTATATAGTCAGAGTTAAGGTTTACTTTAATATCAGCTAGAGCTCTCTAAGCCTAGTTATCTTAGGCTACTTTAGGAGGGATATATTAATTAAAGATAATAATATTATAGTTAAAGAAGGTAATTTAGTATAAATTAGGCTAGAGTTAGGCCTAGAACCTTATAAATACTATATCTTTATAGAGATAGATAGTTACCCTTCTACTATTATATAATAGCTAGTATAAGGCCAAGCTAGGGCAGGCTAGGCTCTATAAGTAAGGGTTTATATATAGCTCTTAGAGTAATATAATAGCTAGAGGGTTCTAGAGATAGAGGGCTAGTTATATAAGTATAGCAATCTTATATATATTCTAGCTAAAGATCTCTATTAGGATAACTAGCTATAAAGGCTTAGGCTAAAATCAAGTTAATCTTTAGTAGGGTTTTCTTAGGTAAGGTAGCTTATAATAGTGTTTGCTTAGAAGGGCAAAGGGGTCGGTTTATTTAGTATATTAGGGGGCCATCCCCTTCTCTTCTATAGTAGAGAGCACTTATATTATAATAATAGTAATATCAAGGTATTTTTAAGGCACTATTTAAAACAATATAGGCAAGTAAGGAAGGTATTTTTAGCTTTTTACTATTTCTTTTAGGCTTTAGGGTATTTATAGGACTAGGCCAGGTATATTCTAGAGCAGCTTAGGCATCTGGTCTTCTCTAGGGCTGTTTTTGCTAGATATCGGCCTAGGTGAGCAGTTGCTATACATTTGCTATACCTTTCTTAGTTAGGATAATAGTAGCTAATATAGCTAAACTGCTAATAGCTATAGTATTATAATAGTTAGGCTGATTCTATATAAGGTTTATAATAGAAGACTAAGGCTTTAAAGAGGAGGCTATTATTATAAAGTAAATTAGTATTAGCAACTATTTCTATATAAAAGATTAGTGCTATTTTTATAATAAGTTTATCTCTAAGATATAAGGTATAGATCTTAATAAGCTAAATATTATTAGCTTAGCTTATAGTATTTACTAATTTTAAGAGATCTTATAATATAAGCTTACTAGATATTCCTTTTATAATAATAGTAAATTTATATTATTAGATAGCTATATCTAGACTAAAGATAGTATATATCTAGTCTTTATTCTATAGAAGGAGGTTTGCCCTCTCTTATAGAGTAATAATAATATCTCTATTTAGAAATTGCCTTATATCCTTAGCAGTTCTACTAGGTAAATATATATTAATTACTATTAGTATATCTTAAGGTGACCTATTTTTAATTTATTCTAAAAAGTGATAAATATTGATAAGGATTTTGTGTTTATATTGGCTTAATATAGGCTTAATATTAGATTAAGTATAGCTTAGTTAGGTAAATAAGGTGCTTGCAATTTCTATCTATATCTTTAGCTAGGCTATCTAGGATAGGAGTAAGAGCAATTATTTAATTATAGTTTAGATAGTTTTAGTAAGGCTTTATTTTATTTTAGTAAAATTAGAGTTAATTTAATTCTAGGGTTTTTCTATTTTAGTAATATTATCAGCCTAGTAGGCGAGGAGTTAAGTAATAAGTATTTAGGCCTTAGTGACTACCTTCTATAGTATAAGGTCTAATATTTATTTAGTAAAGGTATAGATAGCTTTTAAAGGGATTTCTAGTATTTCTAGCTTAGTTTTGTATAGTAGCGACGGGTTGGAGGCAGTAATCCTATAGTAAGGGTGCTAGTAACTTTATTCGATTCCCCCTTTTCCCTAGTTGATGACTATAGGGACACTCCCTACGATCTTATCTTAGGATTGCAGTGGCATTAGAGGGTAGAGCTATATATAATTAAGCCTTTAAAGGGTTTCTTTTTGATTTTAGCGTCACTGTAGGCAAACAGCTGGAAATCTCACAATTTCAAGGCAAAGATCATTATAAGTATATATAATTATATCTATATATTTATTATTAATTAAAAATAAAAAAAAAACTTTAAATATAACTATATTATATTATATTAAATATAATTAATAATATATTATAAAATAGAAAATTAGCTTATTAAGATAATAGCTTTATATAGTAAAGAAACTATTATTAAAAAAGATTTTATATCTTATATTAATAACTTAGATATAGTATATATATTAATATTATAATAGAAAATATTAAATTTAGATAAAAAAGCTTTATTTAATTAAATATTTTATATATTTAATAATATTATTATAATTAAATTAAAAATATTTAGAAAAGTATAGATAAATTAATAACTAATTTTTTTTAATATATCTCTTTTATTATAGGTAAAGGCTTATAATACTAATAAATATATTTTAGAATATTATTAAAGAGCTTTTATATCTTTTTAATAGAAAACCTAGCCTTTAGTATTTCTTCTTAGATATTAAAATAGAAATAAATATAAAATAGATAACTTTTTCTATTCTTTTTAAATATCTTTAAAAATATAAGAATATATAACTATAATAAAGCTATTAAAGTAATTTCTATCTATAGCCTAGTTATTATAAAGTATAGTTAAAGCTAACCTTTTAATAATATTAATAAATAGAAATTTAATTATCTTTTATATTTTTTTCTTTAAAAAATCTATATCTAATTTAAAGAAAGCTATATTTTAAATATAGCTTTAAGGTAATTAAAGTTCTATTTAGTTAATTATTAGTCTTTTTTAATTAAAGATAAAGATAAAGAAAGTAATTAATTAAGATATACTCTTTAATATCTACTATATATAAAAAAGAAAGAAATATAAATAAAGGCTAAAGTTAATTATATCTCTTTTTTTTATAATTTTATATAATAGGCTAGATAGTAATTATATAGCTAATAAAATATAAAAATATTATTTTAAAAGAATATAGTTTTTAAAGGCTATTTAGATTATAATTAATCTTAATAATACTAAATATATATATAAAATTAATATACTATAGAGAGTATTTAAAATCTTAAGAAAAAATATAGTAAAAGTTTTAACTATAATAATTATATAATCTATATTATAAAGATAGACTTTTTAATTTCTATTTTTAATAATATTTATTTCTATAGCTTTTATTAAATTAATATTATCTATAATATAGTAGGATATTAATAAATACTTTTAATATTAAAACTAAAGATTAAAGGTATAAAAGATACTAAGCTAAAAAAAGAGATATACTTAATAATATAAATATCTTATAATATTAAAATTAAAGCTATCTATAAAAAGGAAGTTGCCTTTTAAAAATCTAGAGGATAAAAATAATTTTTAATCTTAAAAGGCAAAGGTTAATTAAATATAGATCTATATCTATTTATAAAATTATATTATTTTCTATTTTATATAAAAAGATATATATTATAGTAGATTAAATTTTATAAATTAAAATTAATTATTTATTTAAAAAGAGATTAGATATATATAAAAAGCTAGATTAGCTATTAGCTAATTAAAAAATATTAAT